>BKCH01000126.1:0-90000 GCA_008635985.1 Ficus erecta | reverse complement strand
ATGGCCTCTTTGCATCTCTCAAGTATTTTCACACTTTCTTGGTCATCCCAATTATGCAAAATAAACTGGTGTAAAGCACAAAAAAAAAAAAAAATTATATAACAATATATACATATATATATATATATATTATTGATATGTACGCACAAGTGAACAAATAGGAAATGTTGTCGCAATGGCCTTGGTTACCGATTAGATTGGTGAGACATAAGGTATGACGTGTTTTTTGAAGCTCATGTTGGAGTTTGACAGCCTTATTTTTTGATATTTTTCTTATAGTGGTTTGATTATAGTATCAATCCATCCAAGTTTTTTTGGTTTTAATGTATTCGTATTTCTGTTATAATTTTTTAAAGGCTTTGCGAGTGTTTCTTTGACCGTTGTTAGTAGCCCTTCTCTGACTTCAATTCTACTATACTTTCTCTGATATAGTTAAGGTGTACTCATGTGTTTATAGTGGGTTTCGCTAATTTTAGAAAACAAACTTCCCTAACACTTTCTTCTCTCTCGTCCACAGCTCCACGGTAAACATTATATATATATATATATATATATATATATATATATTTCCTTTTTTTTTTGTGACCAAAAAATTGCAAAACAAAAAACACAACAAATAATTACTTTTTTAACTAAAATGTTCTTAATTTTCTTGTCACGTGCACGTCAAATAAGTTTCTGTCCAAAAACTAACGTAGGGGGTAAAATTATTACGATTTCAATGTTAAGGAGGAAATGATTTTACGTTTTAAAATTCTAGTAAAAGTGTTCTAAGTGTTGAAATTTAAAACTATTGTTAGACCACCTTCCAACAGCTTAAACTTTTAGAATGGATTATTAAAATAACTTAGTGTCAGAGCGAGAGGTCATGAATTCGAATCCCTTCAATTGCACTATTTATCCCCTTTAATTAATATTGTCATCACGTGTTGGGACTTTAATATATTTTGGGTTTCTTCATAAATATTTGTGTTAGACTTTCTAATCAATATTTGTCTGTATGTTTGTCCATTATTTAGCCTGCACGTAAAGGAGTGTGTTGAAATATAAAACTATTATTGACCTATCCCTAATAGTTTAGGGGAAATTTTTGTATGAGTAATTTGTCTAAATAGTCACTGAACTCTTTTAAATGTGACGGTTTAGTCCCTTTTTTTTTTTTTTTTTGCCAAGATAACCTTAAACTCTTATTTTCTTGGCCCATTACAGTCTTTTCCGTCAAAAAACTAATGGATTGGTCACATTAGAAGCACGCTTCATGCTTTTTAAATGTCAAATAGGTAATTTCCTATCCAAATCAAATTTGAGCTTCATTTGGGCTAGGGTGGGGGGGGGGGGGCGAGGGGGGAGCCAAAACCCAGATCGCGTTGGGGGGTAGGGGGGGGCCTGAGCTCGTCGGCGCCGGGGGTGGTGGGGCGTGCAACACCTAGATTGCTCGGGGAGGAGGGGGGACCCAAAACCCAGATCGCGTTGGGGGGGAGGGGTGGGGGAGACGACGGCCGGAGATGGAGGTTGTTGCCAGTAAGGTAGGTAGGTAGGTAGGGAGGGAGGGAGGGAGGGAGGGGAGAGATATAGGGATTTTCGGGGATTAGAGGGTATTTTAGTCTTTTTACTACAAAATGAGCATTTGAGCAAGATTTCGTTAGGAATTTAACTGAGTTTGAAGGAAAAAACTGTAATGACTAAGAAAATAGAAGTTTAGGGTTATCTCGGTAAAAAAAAACAGTGATCAAACCGTCACTTTTGACAGAGTTCAGGAACTATTTAGGATAATTACTCTTTTTGTAATTAATTCTTTGTATTGCAATATCAGAAGATCTCTTTGGCATCCGTGTCGCCACGGTTGTTAGTTGTAATAACCCAAATTTTTATGACTCTAGATTTCCTTTGAATGAGGAAAACTTAAGTCTAAATAATGTTTGTAATAAAATATCAGTATAAGTTTGAGTTCTCGGTTAATTAACTACGAGACTCAACGATGGATTACTTAGCCTAGTATAAGGCATTTTAAGGAAAATGGCGTGATGAAATTTCATGATATCATGTTGGTCAAAGTTTGACTAAGAAAGTCAAAGTTGACCAAAAAGTCAAAGGGTTGACCAAGAACAGTCAAAGGTATGACTATACAGTAATGGGATAAGCAGTATGAGAAATATACTGCAAAAATTGTCTTTTTGGACAAGATAGTTGGAATAAGCTAAGAGATCACCCTAGAAAAATCAAGCACACTAAGTTGGATATCAAAGTCCTAATGACTTTCAGAAATAAGAAGAAAATTTTTACAGTCCATTTTTACGCAGATAAATTTTAGACTGCAGTCAAGTATAACAGTACTGAATTATACTGTGTATTAGTGAACACATTATTGGATATATCTGTGTTAGCAAGAAAATAGACTGCATTTTAAGGAAAAAGCCAAACAAGGCCTTATGATGATGTCACCCTATCTTAGAATTATGACATCATCTTATTTGGATTTATGACATCATAATTCCATGAACCAAGCCTTTAAAGACAAGTGTCTTGTTCTAGAAAATTCTTTCTTGATCACCAAGAAAGCAACCGGCCACCTAGGGGGCATTTTTGTAAGGATTTTCACTTTTGGGGCAAAAGTGCAAATTTTGAAAATTTGGTGATGTAAGCGATGAGGTAAGCGATGATGTAAGCCATGATGTCATCCCTTGATTGCTCTCCAAGTCTTGGCCGGCCACCTTGACACCTAGCATGCCAATTGCATGATTTTCTCAAAGTTTAGGGGCTAAAATGTAATTTTTGAAAAGTTTGCATTTGCCTATAAATAGGGGTGGCATTTAATCATTTAAATCAGAAAATTTGGCCAAACTCTTGCCATTTTTCTGCAGAAAATCCGAGAGAGAGAGGAGGAGAGAGAACCAAGGAAAAAAATTTGAAAATCCAAGGGAGTTTAGCCTAGGTTAGTATTTGGTTTGCAAGGGGAAGCTAAGGGGAGAGTTTGAGAAATTTTCCCAGCCCTTTTCTAGGCTTGCTGCCGAATGATTGAGTGCAGGGAAACCAAGAGATAAACTGAAAATTTTAAGGGGAAAAGTTAGGGTCAATTCGGGTTTGATTCAATCAACCGAAAACAAGATCAAAAACCAGTTTTGAGACCATTTTTTTTGGTCTAGGGCAGCCACTGTTTTGAGCAGGGGAAAGTAGTTGAAAAACTGCAATTTTTGGTGTTACAAGGGTGGTGTGGCCGAGCCTTAGGTGAAGGACAAATTTTGAGGCCAAACCAAAATTTTTTGGTCCCTAACTAGGTTGAAGCCGTGGGCAAGGGAAGGCAAGGGAGGAAGGGGAGTTGCAATTTTCAAACCGTAACTTTGATCTAAGGTAACTTCCTTGAGCCCTAATCCTTCCATTGAGTTCAATTTGGAATTTTATTTGTGATTCAAGTTGGTTTTGTAAGGACATAAGTCCATTCTAATTTCTTGCCCTAGTTTGGTTAGTATGTGCTTGATTAGGTGATTAAGGGTGGATGGTTTGATTTTGTGCCTTGCTTCTTGATTTATGCTTGTTGGTTGATAGGTTGCATGCTAGATATGAATGGTTGTGTGTCCCCTGATTTTCGTGGTCCAAAATCTGCCCTAGGCAGTGCATGTTTGGCTGCTAGCTTAAGGGTGAATGATTGATGCTTGTTTGAATGAGATGCAAAAGTTAGAACCTTGCAAACCTAGGATTAGAGCTTTTTGGGTTTGGTTTGCATGGACCCGTTAGAGCTGCATGATTGTTCATGTGGGACGATAGAATACGCTGCATGCTTGCTATCTAGGCTCCCGCAAGTTCGGTTGAGGTAGTTTGCGTGAAATAGGACGTAAACCGGACTTAACAACCGAAACTGCCAATTCGGATTCCAAACTGGCCAGTTTCGGGAAAGTGGAAATTTAAGGCCTTTAGAGGCCGAATTGGGTGAAACGTAAAACATGAAAGTTGTTCGGAAGAGGTTTTCCTAGGCGGCAACGTGGATCGTTTCCCAAAATGAGTCCCCAATGGCCTCCGTTTACCCCAAAACCCGTGGCCGATCCCCAGACCCAGTTTTCACTCAGTTTTTTCGGGGTCAGCCAGTTTCAAACAAAAACTGGGACGAATCTAGGCCGAATTGGAATTTTTGCAAAACACAAAAGTTTTAGCATTTTTTGAGAACTACAACTTTCGTGAAGAAAACTTTTTCAGATTACGAACCAATTTTTAAACTGGGATCGTTTTTCGAAGGGTGCGCAGGGAATCCGAAAATTCCTGCACCACTAGCTTTACAAATGTTTCTAGAAAACTGTTTTTCTACTACAAACTATTGTTTTGATTATGGAAAACTGTTCCAAGGGCAGTTTTCAACCTCAAATGATTTTATAAAGCACTAATCCAAGAGTTTGGATTTTTACGATTTAAGTAAAGGATTTTTATAAGTTAAGAAAGAAGTTTTGGGATTAATTTCCCTAAATTTTCCAAGTAAGGAAAATGAATTTTTCAAGCTAGAGTATAGCAAGCGATTAGTTTACGAAAGGTAACCGGGAGTTATACCCGAGTTACTGGATCAAGCCCAAGGCCCAAAGGTTGACCCAACGAGGGTTGACCATAGTTGACCAAAGTTGACCATTGTTGACCATAGTTAACTTTGATTGACTAACAAGTGGATTTTAGTTTGACCTTAAGGGTTACCCAATATAACCCTAAAGGATACCCGTTTGAGCTAAGATATAAGGTTAATTAAAGTAACCCAATAATTATGGATAAGAATAAAGCCCAAGGTTTTTAAGAAAATCCAGCGGTATGTCAAGGGCTTAGCCCAAGAGGTTATCCAACGTAGCCTCTTAAGGAATAATCAAAGTTTGATTATTCTTAAACAGTAGGATGACTAATCGTGACCAAGTGAGATATCAAGTATCGGGGACATACAACTAAGATTTTGTAGGCATGTTGGTTAGGACACCAACATTCCACAGCAAGAATTAGACTCTTATCTATATCCTTCATCAAGCAGGAGGAAACCTGCAGCTGTACCCGGAAGAGGAGCAGCATTACGTAGGACATAGTAAAAGAGGAGATAGCCTGTTGTTGTGCCTCACCTTGGAGTCGCACGAAATAGGACACAGCTAACCAAGTAAGTACAACTCCGCCTACAGCATAGGCCCTTTGTTGTTACTTGCCTAATGTGATGGTATGTTATGGCATGTGATGATATGTTATGGCGTGTAATGTTATGGTATGTTATGAATGAGGTTATGTTATGTTATATGTTATTGTGACATCATGAAGCATGTTCACTAATGTTAAACCACCTGGTAAGAACAAGACAAGTAAGATGTTGTGTCGTACCGACTTGCCACAAAGGCGGGTTTAAATGGTATGGTCCATGGTTTGAGTTGGATTGGATGGCTACCTAAACTACTCCATGTTAAACTTTGTGTTTCATGATTTGAGTTAAAACGGACTGCCGTCTTCAACCATTCCTTGGCTATGTACCACGATACGAGCACACATGATAAGTAAAGAAATAGAACTAAGCTAAATTATGAATCCATATTTGATTCATAAGAGGTCATAATTGGTTCATGCATAATGATATGTGTTTTGTGTCGCGGATGTAACAGTTGTACTTGCTGAGCGAAAGCTCACGTCTTACGTCTATGCTGTAGGTAAGCAACCTGCCAGCAATCTCTGATGCAATACTGTGGAAGGCTGGTGCTGCGGACTGTAAAATGTGGGATGGACACTGCCACGAATTTTGAAAAAAATATATACTCTATAAAAAAATGTTGTAATGAAAAATGGTTTTCACATTTTCATGATGTTTTAAGTATGAATGACAAAGTTTATGTATGTATGACAAGCAAGTTGCCTCTTGTGGTACCAATCCGCATTAAATCGGGTTTGGTATACAATTTGATTATGATGGCCTTCAAGGAGGGTTTGAAAGTTTGGTACTCGAGTAAGTACCTATCAGTAAGTATGAGTTTGAGAATGAAGTTCAAGTTCAAAGTTTTAAATTAAAGTTTAAAAAAAAAAAAAAATTTCTCCCAAATTTTCCGCAAGTTTAAGTCAAGTATGTAAGTAAGGTGACGACCCGGCATGGGAAGTCGGGGCGTTACATTAGTAGCCATTCTCTGACCATAATTCTCATTGTTTACTCACCAATCATGTGTTTCATCTGACAAAAAATTCAAACAGCTAATTTTTGTTGCCAATAATGCCAACACGTCTGCAATTATTGTCTTTGAGTTGTTGATTCCAATTCTGAATTAAGATTTTTATAATAAAATAAAAGTGTCCAATTTAATCTATGATTGTTAATTATAAGAAATTATACTAGTACTTAAATTATATTTTCCATTTATGTAACGACTCGATCCATGCAAATTCCAAACTATTTCTCGATTGCTACTCCGAAAACCAGCTGAGAATAAGATTCATTTTTTTTTAACTTATTCCTAGTTTATTGTTGCATTGTTAGGATAAAATTGGATATTAATATGACAGATCTATCTCTTTTTTTTTTTTTTTTAACTTAAAGTTGAGGGACTCAACACATTTTAATGAAGTCATGTATGAAAATAATGTTAAGGTATATGTGCAACCCCAAATCTATCTAATTCAAAAGGTTCAACAATCGTAGCCTTGGCAATCGGAATTTGATTTACTACAACTAGAAAAAAAGTAGTAAGGTAGTGCAAGAAAGTGTCTTATCTTGTGTCTAAGCGGAGAGAGCCGAATGGGCTGAATAAGCTCTCTCTAATCTTCTACCTTTTTTTTTTTTTCCCTTAGACGTAGGATGATCATAAATTAATATCCTAGTTCATTCTCTTTGTTTTACAAATTACAAATTTAAGGTTTAAAAATTTAAAACTACATATGTATGCATATTTCTTCTACTAGGTAGATAATTAAAGTTCCATAACATTATTTGCTTTTATCATGCATTTATTCCTTGAATGTCATAAAGAAAATAAATACTAAACTTAATTGCAAACAAACATAGAATCACTTTAAATTAGTTGCAAGCACAAATGAGGACAATTTTTATTGTCATTCTTCAAAACACTACTCTGAAAGTAGAAAATAGAGAACATGACCAAACAGACCCTTAACATTGAAAAGTCCAGTTTGTTTCTTTAATTAGCATAGAAAGCTAAAATTTTATTCATGATACAAAAGCTATCGAGTGCAAACAAACCCTAGAAAATGCTTCCGTTGTAATACCTACTATGGTATTACAAAATCCTTGTTTCATTTATGGGTAAACTTCAATAAGAGACCTCAAACCAAAGATAGGAGTTATCTTATAGCTCTTGAAACCTGCATCAAAGAAAAGTTTCGCCCACTCTTTCTCATTCCTTTGTTTGCCAGCAAGAAACACGATCATTTGCATATCATAGAAGAGTTGAGTTTGAAGTGACGTATTGTTCTCATCATCACCAAATCCGCTCTCCCCGATCACAATGTCAATTATGATCACCTTTCTTTTCTTTCCATTATCTTTGTTTGTAATTGCCTTTTTGCATCTCTCAAGTATTCTCACGCTTTCTTCGTCATTCCAATTGTGCAATATGGACTGATATCATAGAGGGGGATAAAAATTATCAACACTAAAAAATGTGCACAAATAGCAACGACGGGAATGAAAAGATTTCCATTATATCGGATAAACCGTATATATTTAGGAGAAAAGGGACAAAAGTGAAAAGACATGCATATTTGAACTACAATTACCTATTTGAGGTTACGATGTAGTCAATTGAGATATATATATACACACACACACACACACGTATACACACACACACACACACACACACGCACACACACACACAGAGATAAGTGAACAAAATAAGAAATTCAATGGTATCAGGTTACCTTCAACAAAATTGCATTGGCATGTGGAACAGCATCAAACATGTTGCCTCCAACAAACTTCAAGTTTGGGCTTCCTTGCAAGTCAGCTACAACATGAGGTAAATCAAAGCATGTGCACTCTATATTTGGAAATGTCACCGCAATGGCCTTGGTTACCGAACCTGTGCCTCCTCCAACATCAACAAATTTCTCTAGACCCTCAAAAACCTCTGCATAACACTTGTTGGTCAGAACATTAGCGATCAACAGAGAGTCATTCGCCATGAAATGATTGAACAAGTGAGTGAGTTCAGTGTCATGCGACATTTTACCATAAAATGCCGCCCCATAAGCCGTGTGAAACGGTGTGTAGGGTCGTCATTCTGAAACACTGGGACGGTCTGATCATAATGGGATCGAGAACTCCCAGTACGAAGGGTGCATGAGTCAAGGGATGGTCCTTGAGGAGCAGCTTAGAAGCACCGGTCAAAACGTAACCTTCTTCTTCGAGCCCGAAGAACCCTGAGTGGACCAAAATCCGCATAAGACGCTCGACAAAGGGGGTTTTTGTTTGGTGTATAGGAAGTACAGCTATTAGCTGAGTGAGGGGAATAGATTTTCCATAACTGTGAATGGCATCGGGTATACCTAGTTGAATGGCACACCTAAGAGACATGGAATCTAGAATGTTCAACGAGCGATTCCAAATGAAGGCTTGAGCTTGAAGGAGCTCCCTAGAATTCTCCATATTGCCTAACGCAATGTTTTGGTGAATAAATGGCTAATGCAATTTGTTTCTGTGTTGTTACTTCTAGTTGCCTCTTATTGATCACTATTCGATCTATATAAATAGCTATAGACTCTATTTAAGAATGACAATATAATAATAAAATATCAACTTATATATACACGTTTTTTGTTCCTGTACTTTGTTCACATTTTTTGTTATAATGATTAAAAGGGGTGCTAGGGTTTCTTTGGTCATTGATAGTAGCCATTCTTTGACTTCAATTCTCATTCTCATCAAGATTTTTTTAATTATTAATTGTGCTTGAGCTGTCGATTTCAAAGAAAGTGGACGCATATCATGTGTATATATTCTGTTGCCTTTTGCCAAATGTCAGAGTTGTGATTTTACCTTCTAGAAAAATTGCAATTGTTTTTGTCTCGGCCTTTTTGTTTTTTTTTTTTTTGGGCACGACTTTCAATAATTGACTAAAAATGTGTAAAATGAATATTTATCCTCTTTTTTAAAAAAATATAATTGAAGGATTTTGAGAGCTATTCGAAGCAAAATTTCATTGAAAGAGAGTGTATTCTGGTTTAGCTTCGATTGAAATGTTTGCAATTTAGTAATTTAATATTTCCCCTCTTTTTATTTAAATTAATGTTTGCAATTTAGTAAATTAATGGTTGCTTTATTTGTCACGTGCACCCACAAACTTTTGACTAATTAACTATTGCTTTGGTCAAATAATTACGAACCTACCCTCGTAGTAATTTCCATGATCTATTCCAATATGCAATTATAAATGCATTTTTGATATTTTATGTTTTAAATTTATTGTCGCCCTTCCACATTATTTTGCATTCTCTAGTAGAAATAACAAATTATCACGACAGTTAAAAACTTAATTACAATTTATTTAAGTATGCTAATCAACAGATTTGAAAATTAGTAATAAGTTGGTAAAGGAGTAAATAGCACTACAAAGTTCAATCAGATCATAAATTGCAGGAAACCTCAAGAGAGAGCATGTTAGGCCTTGAATGTATATACACTAAATCGCTTTCGGAGCAAATGAAATTCCAATTGTGTTCGTGCAAAATTAAAATTGTCTCCATATGCTTTAGAAGCAAACTTGCTAAGAATATATATCTTTATGCAATGCCTGATAAGAGGGATGAAAAAAAGAGTGGAAAGAAGAGTAAAATACCTAAAGAAAGAAAATGACGAATATTTTTCTTCATGTTATTTAGTAGAAGAAAAAGAAAATAGAACAGAGAAAATGTATAATCTAGTTTATATTATAATTATTCCCTTATATAAATGAGCATTTGACCATATGAGTAGTGATTAAGGTCATAAAAGCTATTTTATATATCATTTGTTGTATCAAATTCTTTCCTCCACTTCTCTTTTTTAAGTTGGAAGGATTAAAAATTGATGGATCCTATAGATTTGCAACTTTCTTCGTTCTCAGTTTTCACTCTACCAAATAACTTAAGATTCTTTTTTCCTCTCCAAAATTTCTCCTCTAATTTTATTTATCTCTCTTTTTCCATTGTATCAAATATAGGCTTAAAGAAGCCGCTGTAGGTATGAAATATTCCCCCACAACAGCATTTCAAGGGGAACTAAAGGCAGCACCATCAATGTGTACCTTAATCCAACTCCTTAATCTAAGCCTATGTTTGGCATATAGGTTTGAAAAGAAACTTTTTAAAAAATTTAATGGTTGTCATATTGAATCCCAAACTTTCAATTTTTCACAAATGTGACCATAAATTTAAAAAATTCTCTGCAATTGTGGTTGAATAGCAATTGAATGTCAATTAATGAAATGAATGCTCCACAATTTTTGAACAAAAGTCCCTAAACTTTTCTTTGATTGGCAAGTTAGACCCATGAACTTTTTAATTTTGACGTTTGACCATCCTAATTTTCGTTTGTTAACAAACGTCCATAATCAGTTGAACTTCGTTGCGAAGGACTTTCAAATTTAGAGTCCAAATGTTAATGGATTATTTACATAAACAGCTAAATTAGAATCAAACTTTCAGAAAATGTCTAACAACAAACTTATTTACAAAATTGAACAAAAAAGAAGATTAATCATAGTGTTAACAAAAATACCATTATACCTATTTTAGTTTTTTTGAAAGGAGAATTGTAATTCTCCTTGTAATGTCTAGGTTTATAGAGTGCCCTAAAATTTACTATTGCATGTTTGCTTATAATGCATTAATTGTTTTATGCATTTATGTTTATGTCCTAACGTGGATTCTACGTAGTGTAGATTTATTTTACAAATAGGACAAATATCTTCTTTTTCCTCATACTAAAGATATTATAATAAAGTTTTACTATATATTTTCTTAGATTGTTATAATGGTACGTTGCTAAGAGGAGTTGACATAAAATAGCCAATGGTCATTTATTCATATCGATGATATTCAGCTACAGATACGAATATCGTTGGCAGTGATTGCTTGAGCTTAATTGCTTATTTACCCATATATAGATACATTGATTTTTTTTTTTTTTTTTTTTTGTGTGTACGTATATATATGTATACATTTTCCTTTAATTTTGGAATTTGTATTTGTTAACTAAATACACACACACACACGTACCTATCAGTGTAAATAATTTAAATTGTTTTTTTAATGTGAATTATAATTAATGACATCATATATACAGTAAAGACATTACAGAATTATTCGGTTAAATAAAAAAAATCTCACAATTATGTAATCTTCCAAGGAAAGAATAATTTTTTTTTAATTTATTATGAGATTTTGACATGCACTGTGAATAAGCCTCTCCAATTTGAGACCTCTGTCATTGACTTTTTCTATAATTCATTCCCTATCCAATTGGCTTATACGTATTGTTTTCAACTCTATTAATATACGTTTATGGTCATGAACCTACATATATAAATATATATATATATATATATTAAAAATTATTTTCTCCCTTCAATCTCTTCACAACACCACATTACTGATAGCTTACTTTGTTTCATCCTCGTTCTCTCCTTCCCTTCAAAATAAAAGAAAATACAAACAAGAAATTTCAAAAAAAAAAAAAAAAAAGACTCTTATAAGAAGATCAAGTGTTGGTTGAATCTTCCAAACTCCTACTGCTTTTGTTTTTTGTTTTTTGTTTTTTGTTTTTGTTTTTGTTTTTGTTTTTTTTTAACCAATGTAATCACTTTCCTTTGTGTGAGTTATCACATGGATTTCTATCAAAAAAAATGTTCATAATCTATAGTATCCGAATTTATATATATATATATATGTATATATCAAATTTGAATTTCATGTTCTTCTTGGAATAATTTCGTTTAGGTGTTTATATTATTATGTAAAATTTTCGGACTAGTAGGAACTAACTATGATTTATTATTGATTTTATATTAGGCGTGGTTCGAACCTGTCAAAATCGCTATCCTGATTATTCATGTTTTGTCGATCAATATTTATGACTCTTTTCTTCCTCATATTTATATGAGACATTTGTATACATATTTTCTATGATCTGTAATTTTTATAGAAATATATATTATTACCTTGAATTGATATGAATTTTGAAATCGTGTTGGGTCACTGTGATTTCGTGTTGGACTCTGTCAAATCCGATTTTTATGGTCCAATAAATTTTTTACAAGATCATACGTATGTCTGTCCATATAAATTTTGGGTTTCTAATGTATTTTGAGTGTTGAGATAAATATCCATCTTCCTTTATTGTCTAAATTTTTGGAAACCTGGACAGATTTGGTTAGTAAGTTTAAAAATTCCTAAAACCCATCTTAAGAGAGTTCTTTACTTCTATAAAAATTAATGGTAAAAGATATATGTGTTATTCTTGACTTGTAAAAATTTGGGGTTAATTGGATACTCCTATAATGCAGTAAAAATATTGGTATTACTTGCTGCCCATTTAAATTGTTTTCTCAGCTTTCTCCTTTAAAAGATTTCTTATGTGAAAATCTAAATTGATAGATGTAAAAATGTTTTACTCATATTTTCTACTTTTTCACTATGGTGTCTACCTATTTAATTTTATGTTTGTCTTATGGTTTCGTTTAAAATACATCATGGTTAAAAAAGTACACCTTTAGGTTATATTTTTGGTGCGTAAGAATATTTTTCTAAATATGCACTCATAATGAACGAACTATTGGAATTTAAAGGCACGTAAGTCGTGGGCACTCGGAGGACATTATCACTTGCAATAATATTACTTTTGCTTGGAATTCAAGTTAGTAAACTTACTTGATTTTACTTCTTATGTTTAAATGTTTTTATGAAATTATAGGATCATGTGAAATGTCTAAATTTTGTATTCAATGTTTATAAAAGAAATGCTTTAAAAAGAAAGGGTGTGTGTTTATACTGGAGGGCTAAGTGGGCAAGGGATGCGGGGAATCTGCGGACCCATCACGAATGAATGAAATGACTAATAAAGGGTGCTAAATACCTGAAGTTGAAAGACCAAGATAGAGAAGCCACAAAAACTGAAAACGATCTACGGTTAATACCTGAAGTTGAAAAACTAAGATAGACAACCCGTATTAATGTTTTTAATATTGGCCATATTTATTAAACAGATTCTGAAAACCATAGCTCACTAGTTACCGAAAGTATAGGCATAACACCGAGCGCTCTCAAACATTTATAATGAAAAGTTTTAATTAAAGTATGGGATATTAAGAAAGGATTGAGCATTTATTGAATTAATTGCAATTATCTTATGCATGCAGTATGGTTTACTTACTGAGCCTTAGTTCACTAAATTATTCTTCTAACATTTTCAGATGATGAGTGAATGGAGACCAGATGGCGGCTAGGCATGACTTGACGGTGTGACATAATGGTTATTTAATAAAAGAATTTTTGAGTTTAAATATTTAAACTTGAATTTTTAAGAATTTTTATTTTTCTTGATTTCAGTTTGAATATTAGGATTTAATAGTTCTTATTTAAGGATTATTATAATTAATCAAGTTTATTTATTTTAGTGTTATTTTAAATAGAACAAAAATCGCTTGATTAAATCACTATGGAAAGCTATTGGTAACATTTACTAATCTAATTAAATATTAAGCTAGTGGGTGTTACACTCCTTATGCCTATATATATAGTATATAACTGAAAATAATGTGACTATAGAATGGACTTTTATTTCCCCCCCCCCCCCCCCCCCCCCCCCCCCCCCCCCCTAAAATAGTGCAAGAAACAAAAAGCGAGATAGTGCAAGAAAGTGTCATTTTTTAGTGACAGCCCATTTTTTGCGATAATGAGGTGTCGCTAAAATTTGTCGCAAAAAATGAGTCGTTGCTAAAAACCTGTTTTGTTGTAGTGACTTTTAGTTTATCAAAATATCAAAAAATTTCAAACAAACGAAAAAACAAATCATTGACCGCCCTTGGTACAGGAATAATTGTGTTGCGATGAATATACCATGAGAAAAATATTATATATCTTTTTAATCTTTTTGATTAGTATTATTGTTGCGTGCTAATTATAAGTTGAAATGGAAATCATGTAATGCTCATCTTACAAGAACTCGTAAATAGGTCCAATATTATTCAAATTCTCGAATTGAAGAAGTAAGGAAATGAACAATTTAATAGTTACAAGGGCTATGATTTTTCCGGTGCGAGTAATGTCTTCAAGGTGTTGGGATGCTTTAGCATGGTGGAGTTGTTTAGAGTCTATTTTCTCTTGGGTGATTATGAAATTGGTCTGAATTGTTTGCGACCAATTGATGTGATTAAAAACTATGTTTACAAAATTGTTTTTGGAAGCCATTTTACCACCGCATATCTTTTTGGATTTGCAAATATGATATTAAAGAGTACGTCGACCTTAGTTATTTTTCAATAAATATATACATATTTATAGCCTATTTAGATCACTTTTTTGAAACTGTTTTTAAGAATTATTTAAAAGTTTTCTATATTTTCTCTGCTAAAAACTTGAATTACTATTAAAGTTACTTCTCAAACGTATATTTTGAAATTATGCATACAGAAAATTACCAAGCCCACATACAATACCTATCATCAGTGTTAACACTTCTCATTTGAATGTGGTTCGTGTTTGACAGAAATATAACATAATATCTCTATTAACTTTTCAGTGATGTGTCTAATCTTCTCACAATATTAAATAATACAACTGATTAGCCATATTAAAAAAACAAAAAAACAAAAAACAAAAAACACACACAAAGTACTTTCTAGTACTACTGATGATTGAACTTCTCCATCTTCCTTTGTCATGGCAAGCAGTCACCGTCATGCACCTGTACCTTTTACTGGAACAACTATAGCTACTTTACATAAAGTCTATACGTAGCTTGACAAAAATATAATAATAATTAATCCTGTTACATGTATAACGGACAATGATAAGCAGAATAAGGTTTCTTATCCAAATCTCATCATATACCTTAGGAGCATCCTTTGTAAAGGTAATAAACTTTGGAGATGCAATTGTAAAAAGCTCGCCGTAAATCAATAATGTCATTCTTTTGCATAGTATTCATCTTTTGGCCATACTTTATATGCAACTCAGCATTTATAGTTGCTTCCAAAACATTCAACTTGGGGGTAACATGAAATGCAAATTGCTAACGAGGCAAAAATCTTTTTCATTAAGCTTTCAAATATGCTCAATACGTGGAGAGTTGACATATAAAGCAGTAATCTTGCTAGGTACCGATAGAATCTTATTAGGGACATGACATGTCGACCTTCGTTATACGCAAACACAGAGAAAGTTATAACTAACAACAACTAAATAGAAAGGTCTACATACCTCTTTAATATCATATTTGTCTTGGACTAAAGTTGTATTTTTTAAGGAGTGTTGGGAGTGTAATTGTATTTAAATATTGACCGCTGCTAGGAGATGTTGTGTTATCATAGCAATGGTCAATATTTAGAAATACAACTCTAGTCCAAGACATAGTACTTTTATTAATAATTGACAAAGGCAATTAGAAACAAAGGTCTGGACATTTTATATAGGCTCTAGAATCCCCTAGATTGTTTACTCTTTTCCAATGTGAGACTAACCTTTAATTTTGTCAAAAGTCTAATACAAAGTATATGTCAAAATTACATAGCTAACATACTAAAATTTTATAAGACGAATGAGATATGGTTCAGTGCAGCTATAACATGATTGATTTCCAATGTAATTTAAGAAGAGGATGAATTGCTGTTTACAATTTTTTACAAGTTTTGGAAACGACATTTTTGTCCATTGGAAAATGTTGATATTATCGAAATATCGAGAGTCCATATTTATAGTAATATTGATGGATAATGTTGATATCAATGTGGATGTCGGTGAATAGTCCAAATTCAGACAATAATTCAAGATAATGATGAATAGTAGTGTTCTTATTTATTTAATAGAGGTCTTTTTTCAGTAATTTATGAATTATATACATTTCTTTTGCTAACTGTATTTTATAGAATTGACTGCTTTAGAAAATTAGATGGTGTCTTTTTATTCCTTTTTCTCCTTTTCCAAAAAAATTACTTTCAGAGGGATAAAGAATTAGAAATTAAGATCTTGTGATTTATCAAATTGCAGTTCCATAGGTGGAAGAGTTCCAGAATTGCACACAATCTCATTAATATAAGGCGAGGCAATAACTTAAAGAAATCTCTTACTTTTACCACTAGTTTAATTCTCATTTGGTCTTTTTGTAAAGTTGCGATTTAGTCACTAACATTTTTCTCTAGGTTAAAAACTCCGTAAACTCTTTAAAAAGTGCAAAATAGCTCTTTTCGTTAACATGGACCATGGATCTAACCAGGTGTAGCGCCCCTTAACGGGACGTCAAAGTTTACTATCCTTTAACATAACTTTAAAGCTAAAATGGTGGAAAATACTAAGAATACTAATAATAGACTAATCACTATATCAAAACCAATGCGGAAAGTTGGAGTAATTTTTATTTTATTTTATATAATGTTGAAAACATTGGATACCAAAATGTTAAAAACTTGTCTCATGCTTAAAATAATTTGGAGAAAAACTTAACTCTATGAAAATCATGATGATCGAAACATCGTTTTCATTTATACTTGATTGCAACCTAATTCATGATATGATAAATTTAACATAAAAAATAACACTTCATAAGTATCATTTAAATATCAAAATATATTATTAATATATCAATTTAACATTTAACTCTCAGCTCTACATTAAATTTTATTTCTCTTTCATTTTTAAAAAACTCAATTACAAAACTTTCTCATTTCAGATAAAAAAATGAGATGATTCTTGTGTCAAAATACTCACAACGACGAAATGAATAATACGATAATCATTTTGCATATTTTTTTGATGCATTTTAAATTTTTATATTATTTTGTATATCACATAATTTTTCTAAAAATATTTCTCGAAACACACATTTTTAACACAATCTCTAATATATTGACTCCAGACGTTCCCCAAACGGACCCTAAGAAAATGTCCTCACATGATGTTACAACCAAACTTGCCATTTGCATAAGTGTCCGACCAAAAAATCATATTATTAGCAATGTTCTCAAATAATAATAAGACATTACTAATATAAAGGAATGATAATCTCATATGTAACTTTTGTCGGGCCAAATCCAAATTAAGGGGAAAAAATATGCAGAGACTAGTCTCTCTCAAACTGACCTCTAATCTGCCCAAAAAACTCTCGGCCACCACAACAGCAAGCACGTCTTCATTCTTCCTTTGTCACCAAAACCAGTCTCAGACCCGCTTTATCGCTCATTCATGGCGGTCACAGACTACACTCTCAAGCTTCATCGCTCATTCATGGCGGTCACAGTCACAGACCACTCTCTCGAGCCCATTGCTCGTAGCGCTTGTTGAACTCTTCTTCGAAAACCCTCATCACAAGGGGTCTTGCAGACTTCAGAGTTGGTTTTCGTGGGACCCAATTCGCCAAGAGGAGTTTTGAGCTCGACCCAGGTTTTTGCTCATCTAAGAAGAGATCCTGGTGGTAATGTGTTTCGTTTTTGCTACTAATGGAGTCTGTTTGGTTACCAAGAAAGTGTGGGAAAATGGGAGAAAAATAGTTAGGCTGTAATGGGTTTGGTTCCGAATTTGTTTTAGTTTTCTAATTTTATTTTAGTTTTCTCATCGATCAAACCCAAGTTTGGCATTGTAGTTAGGAATTAAAAGGTTTTGAGGTCTTCATTCCAAAAAGCAGATATTTTGCATTGTCTCAGCTGATCATTTCTTGTCAAAATCTGAGCAATTTGTCCTAAATCTGATAATCCTTTACTACTAAGAACTATAAAATCAAATAAAAAAATAAACAAAAAAACAGGTACAAGGTTTATAGCTGTTTACACTCAAAGTCGATCCGTGTGCTAACTCTACGTTAGGATGATATTTAGGCACCACGGACTTGATAATTCTATGACAATGCTCAATTGCTCGTTGTTAGGATCGTGGATACTTATAACACAACTTTTGGGCATCTGCAGATTATATGTATGTATACATATATATATACACACACACATACATACATATATCTTTTGAATGTCACTTTTATTTTTTATAATGTTTGAGACTGATTAGCATGTTGTTCATGAGAATGTTTTGGATAATTACTGCAGATTGATTTCGTTGTCAAGTTTTAGTTAGAATGTTAGATTGAGAAAAAACATATATATGTATATATTTTTTTAATTTTTCGGTCATTGTCTTCAAAAGATTTGTAAGTTTTAGCGACGAATGCTAAGTACTTTATGGTTCACAATCTCTTACTGAATAAATGTGTAACGCGCTCGTAACTAACATCGCAGTTTGCTGTGAGTTCCTAACTTTTCCAACTTATGTTGTATGTGTCATAACTTTAACACACTAAGTTCATGTTTGACATTCAGGTTTAACTCTAACTAAATTGTACTTTTTTATCTCAATTCTTATCTTTTTCTGAAAAGTCAACATAATTTATAATTAATTTTTAAAAGTCAACCAACTCAAACTTAAAAATTTCATCTCAACTCAAACACCAAAATCATAAATTGAATTATTGTATATTTTTAAACTCTATATATATATATATATATGCATTCTATCTTTAGTTGATTTTTCTCGGAACAGAACTCAAATAAAACCTTTGAAAGCGGGCGTCTGCACACTTTGATAACTTCTGCATTCAGCCACATGGATGTCGGAAGTCTCATTCCTTACATGACTGGGATCTATTTCTTCGGAAAGCGTGTATGCTTATCTTGTTCGACAGATTATAATGTCTCTTCTCTTATCATTTGATATTGAAAACAATAAAATTTCACATTAGAAAAATACAATCAAGTATATATAGTGGTATAAATTAAAATAAGTGAAGTATAAAATTATTAGTATATAACGGAGACTATACTATTACTCTGCACTACGACAAGCACGAGGGTGATTGGGCATTTAGGGCGCACATACGCATCATCGCAAGGAGTCAAGAAGCACTCTTTTTCAATGTAGTGCTTTTCCAGATTCAATATGAACCGTTGATTTGATCGGGTACGATTTAACGGTCGGATTTAAATGATTTCATATTTAATTTAAACTGTTAATTGAATTATAACAATTTAACGGTCATAATTAATTCTGATGACCAACAAGTATGCATGTTGAAACAGATACGTTTTTTGACTGAAATGACACCTTTTAATTTATGACTGAAATGACACATTTTAATTTAAAAGGCATGATTGTTTAATTTAAAAGGTATGATTGTTGTATCTATTATAACTATTCATTAACAGACATATCAAAAACTATAAAACTTCAGTTTCTGATGTCAGTTTCATATATTGTCCTAGAATTTAATAAGATTGTTACTTATTAAATTTGTGGGTTTGTTGTATCTTGAAGGTAATTTACCAAAACACCCGATAACAAACTGTTCGTAGTGGGGGCAAATAAAATTTTAAAGAAAGTAATTTTTATGCTTCAAACCCTTTGATTTTCTCACTTTCTGTTTTGATACTTTACACCTAAACAGTTTTCCACCACCCAATGTTCTTCAACCTATCTTCCTCCGGACTTCTACTCAACTCTGATTTTTGTATTTCTTTTAGGGCTTGTTTGGTAATCAAGTTCATTTCAAACTAAAATGTACTTTTTAATCTCAATTTTTGTCTTCTTTTTAAAAAAAATTTTGTATTTTTTTGAAAATTTTTTTTGTCTTTTCTAAAAATTCAATAAAAATTTTTAACTCAAACTTAAAATTTTCAAACTTAATTTATTCACCAAACGAAGCCTTACTGTTATGCTGACAGGGAACTCGTAAAAGAGCTTTCCTTTTTACATTCATTGTCGGATAGAACCTAGAGTATCGGACATTCAATGCGGTCTGATGGTTTATACTTTCTTGTCCAGCTCATTTACAATTTAAAGACCATGATTTAGTGCTTAATTACATTATCTTTTGCCTGG
Organism: Ficus erecta; assembly: GCA_008635985.1. Classification (NCBI taxonomy): domain Eukaryota; kingdom Viridiplantae; phylum Streptophyta; class Magnoliopsida; order Rosales; family Moraceae; genus Ficus; species Ficus erecta. The sequence continues at coordinate 69,945 of BKCH01000126.1, read as the reverse complement.
TTTTTTATTAGCTACTTATTTTTGTCCGTTTCTCATCGTTGTCTTTTCTTGGAAACCGAACAGCTTGGTAACGTTTTCGGACCTGAGCTTGTTCTAAAGTTGTATCTCACTGATGGGATGGCTGGTTCTGTTTTTTTTTTTTTTTTTTTTTCTTGATGTGTTCTGCCTCTGAAGCCAGCTTTTGTTCTAACTTTATAGAAGCCAGCTTTTGGTTCGCATTTGGTTCCTTGCACCAAAAGCATCATTTAGAGTTGCTCCGTGTTCAAGCCAAATCGTTGCCGATGATACTATGTTTGTCTGAAAGATAGGTCGACCTTGTTTATTCCTTTTTTTTTTCTCTTCATTTTCCATACGAACGTTCTGCGTGTAAAATTGTATTTCAATTTCCAGCGAAGAACTATCCACTGCATCGAATAAATCAACTTACCTCGATGCAGTTAACGTTGTTGTTATGTCGGTTGATTTTATGTGTGCTGTTGTTGTATTTGTTGCAGGAAGATGTTCCTGGAGTTTTTGACAGGAAGCAAAAAAATTTCGGGATCTGCCCTATATTGGCAGTGTCGTAGTTGCAGCCACAGTTGAAGCGAGGCCGTGAAAGGGAAGATTTTGAATTCGTGAATTCTATCCTAACAGGCTGAGTCTTTCGGATTAAGTGACATCATGAGAAAATTATGCAGCATATATCTTCCTCAGCTTCCAATGCCCTCTGTAAAGAGAAATGGTAATGAATTGGAGACATTAGATGAACAAACATGGCTACATTATAACTTCATTTTCTCTCTCTCTTCTTTATCCTAACTACATTTCTCGTGGACACTCATCAAAACAAAGGTTGTGGATTGGATGATATAATTATAATACGATTCTGATATGATTTGACGTTGATAATTGTCTAGTATCGGTAGAGAACTTTTTAAAATTCATATTCTACGTCAGAATTTTCATAAAACGAAAAGGAGTATTTTAATGCAGTATGAGATATATGCCGTATTAGAAAAGAATCCCAACCTTAATCCTTTCCTACCAAAAAAAAAAAAAAGAATCCCAACCTTAATTTTTTTTTTTAAATGCTTATGACTAGGAAAATGACAGCATAAACAAGAGAGTTCTCTATTCAAATCTCTCTCTCCTCACTTGACTGTTATACAAAATTGGTGTTAAAACGTCTAACCTTAACTGAGCTTATTAAATTCCCTAACTCAACTCATTCATAGATAAAACTGAATTTTAACATCACTTTTTTTTTTTTTTTTTTTTTTGTCCTTCGGGTAATTCTATGATGGGATGCTCTTATGTGGGACTGTTAATTTTAACCATATAATTAAATTTTATAGCGCTGATAAGGGTGCAGTTTAAGAAAGTTTAAGAAATTCTTCGATAGGATCTAAAACTCATCCCATACGAATTACTAATTTTATGGATTGTTTGGAATTTAAGTTTGAATTTTTGTCGTTTTCTGAAAATTTAATAAAAATTATAACTAGTTTTTGAAAGTCAATCAACTCCAACTTAAAAATTTTATTTCAAACATTTGTTCCAAAACAAAGCTTAGATTTTATGGATACAATCAATGATGTACTAGCACTAATAATCAGGAAGGGTGGTAAGACGCTTGTTTGCTCAACTAGAAATCTTAGGTTCAAGTTATCATCATCTGGTGGTCATGGTATAAGGATAATCTGTTTCAATAAGGATTTTATATATCACGTGAGGGTCTCTACTTTCCTTGGGATTATCTAGATACGTTCTCTTCTATCCTTATAACCATTTCTTTTTCAGCCCAAAAAAAAAAAAACAATGACTATTAAATCCTGTGATAAGAATAGAAATACACCATCATAAGTTATCCTTTTTTTTTTTTTTTTTGTAGTTACAAAAATAATCTAATAAAAATTATATATCTAAATAATACGATCACATGATGTAGAGTTTAAATTCATATCATATTATTGATAAAATTGCACTCTCTCTCTCTCTCTTCGTGGTGGTATGTCTTGCATTAGTTCTCCTCAATTAATATTTTCACTCTCATTAATGTTGGGGTTATGTTGAGTTTAAAACGGCTAGTGACAACCAATAACAAATGCACGTCCAACAAAGTTTTAAAAAAAATGAAAAAGAAAAAAAAAGTAGGTTTGTCTTGTCAATTTTGATTTGTGACTAATCAAGACATGACCTATATGGTACTTTTGTTCACAAAAGGCATCTGATTTTTGGGTTTGTGTGTAAGTGACCTTTATACCGATTACTGTGCATGTGTTTAGGCTAAAATTTAGACCGTGAGATTTGAATTTAAATAAATTAGGTGTTTGGTGTGTAAGTTTGAGTTAAGATTTGTAAGTTTAAATAGTAAATTTTTTTGAATTTTTTTGAATTTTCAGAAAAGATAAATAACTTTTTGAGGAAAAAGATAAAAAACATGATGAAAAAAATACAGTTTAGCTTAAACTAAATCTTCTGCCAAACACCCTATGTTTATCAAGTTGTTTAAATTATTTAAATTAAAATATAAAATTTTAAAATATATTTTTAAAAAAATATTAATATAAAATTTATTTATTTATATCAAAATTTTATATAATTTAAAAAATAATTTTATTTAGATTTATTTATGTAAAATTATAAATTTTTAAAATTTGAATTAAAAAATTATATAAATAATAAAATTGAAAAAATGATAAAAATTAGGGGTGAGTTTGGAGCTTAAGTCCAAACTAAGATTTTCAAACTTTTTTTTGTCTTTTTCTCAAAAAGTGTTTGTCTTTTTCCCAAAAAGTTTTTTGTCTTTTCTGAAAATTCAAAAAAATTTACTATTTAAACTTAAAAATCTCATCTTGAACTTGTGCACCAAACAGGCCCTAGATTACGATAATATGATTTAGATTGTAATACCAAACATCCTTATTATACCCCTTTTTCTTTTTCTTTTTCTTTTTCTTTTTTTCTTAAGAGCAAACAGAGTGTTTTGGTGTCCCAATAGACTTCCCCAACTAATCAATTAATTAGGTCATTGCTCAAAAAAAATAAAAAATAAAACAAATAATAGATAGCTGTTCAGTCCTATAGTTTGAAGTCTGCAGTACTAGGACAGTGTTAAAAGATCCTACACGGTTAACCAGAACAGAAGCAACTATGTCAGTCCCTAATTGAAATTTCAAATTTCAAATAAATATTAAATTGTCTTTTGTTGTTCTCTTTACAAATGCCACGCATATTTGTTTGCCATTCCACAAACAAAATTCAAAGGAGTCGTTTAAGGTGATAATTAAGCATCGTTTGTTGTTTGAGTTAAATTTAAGATGAAATGAATTTTTAAGGAGGAGTTTGGTGAATGAGTTTGAGTTAAAATTTTTAAAGTTTAAATATAATTTTTTTAAATTTCTAGAAAAGACAAAAAAATTTTGTAGAAAAGACAAAAAACTTTTTCAAAAAAAGACAAAAACTGAGTTGAAAAATTTGAGTTTGAGTTAAAATGCCAAACTAAGTTTGAGTTGATTGATTTTTTAAAAATTAATTATAAATTTTATTGATTTTTCAGAATAAGATAAAAATTGAGATGAAAAAATACAGTTTAGTTGGAGTTAAACTTTATTACCAAATATATGCTAAAAATATTTGATTGGAATGTGAATCGTAAACAAATTATAATATAGAAACTAAGGCCTTGTTTGGCCATGAGTTTAATTTAAACTAAACTGTACTTTTTTCATCATGTTTTTTGTTTTTTTCCTCAAAAAGTTGTTTGTCTTTTCTGAAAATTCAAAAAAATTCAAAAAAATTTACTATTTAAACTTACAAATCTTAACTCAAACTTACACACTAAACACCCCCTAATGTAAAAATTTGAAACATTTTTTGAGAAAAATATGTAATATGAATCTAGTTTTGTTTATCTTTTTTTTTTTTTTTTTGTGACGAAAAAAGCATCTCATTTTAACTTTAAATAAAAAAAAATTGTGAATTTTTGAATTTGAATTTTAAAAAATCGAAGAGATAGTGTAACGTAGATTTGGGAGTTTTTGAGTTGAGTAGTCAAAATTTCATTTAAAAACGTTGCCCTACACGACCTCTTCATGTGTTTAATCTTTAATTTTGATAAATAAGAGTTAAAATTTTACAATTCCCACGGTATAAGCTTGTTTGATATCTAAGGGCACGTTTTTTAAAAATTATTGACTAAAAGAGAACTTGTATGCATTTATATGCCACTCGTAATATTTACTTCCCATCTATGTGAGATTCGTTAAAGTGGGGATCATGATGGTGTAATTAGTTCATTATCAACTAATATTGCCAACCATCGAGAGATTTAAAGAATTCTACATATCAAAGTTATAAGTTTTGAGTCTATAGTTCAAAATAGCCAGAATAAAAATCAGCAATGTAAATGTATCGGTTTTTCTTAACAAATTCCAAACTTTTACAATCTTTTACCCAAAAAAAAAATTTAACAATAAAAAAAACCAAAAAAAAAAAAAAAAAAGGAAGAAGAAAGAAACACAATAAAATAGTAACCAATAGTTATGACTTTTATGGATCCCAACTAGCAGGCATTAATTATTTGGAATTGGAAGTTAAAACATTTACTCCGGACCGGTTGCTTTCATGTTGCTGCTGCTCCTAGGAAATCTCTGTGTGTTATATAAAGATTATGTGTATAATTAAATGTAGGGAAAATTGTTTATCAAAACAGAAATTATCTAAATAACCACATATATTAATCAATATGATATAAATTCTCCATTCTTAATTAATATGACATAAAATTTTATTAACTTTAGTTTAATTTTTGCGTCATGTTAATCTATTGTTAATTTTTATGTTATATTAATACAATGATATCTAATTTATGTCATTCATGTCCTTTTACATGTATGTATAGAAGGAAGGGTTACTTATCTGTATCACTCCAAAACGTCACTTGTAATCTTTTTGTGATATATTTAATAATTAAATGATTTTAATGTAATATTTTTTTAATAATATTTGTCTTGTATATGAATATCTGATTAACATCATATATTAAGATTTTAAATAAGAAGTTATATATAAATCAATTAGTTATTATAAGCTTTTAAATGATGTATCTAGTTTTGGATAGAAGACATTTTTATTATTATTAAAAATACTATTAAAAATATAAACAGTGTACGACATTTTCTATAGTATTGGCTCGTCCATTTAACTCAACAAGCAATAAGGCACGCAATTGTTTATCAAAATAAAATAAAATAAAAAAATAAGGCAGGCAACTTTCCATAAAAAAAAAATGCACGCAATAAACTTCTGTTCACAAAAACAATTATTTTTTTTCCTTTCAAAAAAAAAAACAATTATTTTCCACCTTTTTTAATGCAAATATTTTCTTTTGTTTTCTTTTAAGTAAGCACTCTAGTTCTAACAAAATTAAGCATATTTTTAGATCGTTAGTTGAAGTTAAAATTTTTAAATTAGAGTTTTTTGATTTTTTAAAAACTAGTTATAATTTTTGTTGAATTTACAGAAAAAGACAAAAATCCAGTAAAAAATATACAGTTTAATTGGAGTTAAAATAATATTTCAAACAAAGCATAAAAATTTTACCTTTCATTGAAAAAAAAAAAAACCACCAATCTAAAAATTCTGTTACTCAAAAAAAAAAAAAAAACTGAAAATTCGGGATTGGTATGGAATAATGGATCTTGATGCTGTCTCAGATAAAAAATTTATTTTGACTTCGCAATATTAATTTATTAGACAAATTTATTTTTAGTATGCCATATAGAGATCTATTAGCAAATCCACAAAAGAAAAAATAAAACCATTATAAATTGATCCTCAAAATATATATATTGTGGATAGTATTATTATTCAGCCAAAAAATATTTTTCTTATTATTATTTTTTTTTGAAATGAAAAGTATTTTTCTTATTTTTCAGCCAAAAAATATTTTTCTTATAATTCACTAAAATTTTTTTTATATCAAGTTTTATCAGAATCGTGGGAAAATACACAGCTTACATCAAGTCACTGCAGATCGACAAGTGTCAAACTTCTGACTTGTCAAGGACCCCACCTGAGTGGGTCCCAAGAACACCATTTGCATTGCCACGTGTCGAAAAACCCATCTTTCTATTGCATCTCACTAAAAAAAATTTGAAAAAAAAAATTCCCTTCCTCTCCTCCTTCCTTTTGCCCTTATATTTTCATCATTAAATTTTTTAATTTTTAATTTTTAATTTTTAATTTAAAAAAATTACAAAAATCCTTTGCATGAGCTCAAAACAAACAAAATCCACTTAAATGCCGAGAACCCTTTAGGAGATTAAAATTAATACCATATTAATATTGTTGTTACTCTCTGATTTTTATTTTTTTTCCCCAGTTTTTTTCTTTTTCTTTCGTTTTCTCAGCCACTGTGTGTTTGTTTCTGTTGGGTTGCGTCCGTTTCTTTCCCTTCCCTTCCCCATTGATTTTCCGGGAAATAAAGGAAAAGAAAAATGAGGTGGGAAAGGCTCCAACAAGCAGAGCAGCGAGAGGTGGAAGTGGTGGTGGGTGGTGGTGGTTCTGGGCCAGGGAAGCGGTGGGGACACACCTGCAACGCCATTAAAGAAGGGAGGTTTCTCTACGTCTTTGGGGGCTATGGCAAAGATAACTGTCAGACCAACCAAGTACACGTCTTTGACACTGGTGGGTATTTCTTCTTTCACAACCAACCAACCCACCAAAAAAAAAAAAAAAAAAAATTCAAGAACAAAAATTTTCCATGATTTTTGGTTTTCTTTTCTTTTTGGGTATATTTGGATTTTGGGCAATTCTAGTTTTTGCATTTGGGGAAGTGGGTTTTGTTATTTTTTTAAAATAATCTTTTTTCCCTTCATTTGGGTTCCTGTTTTGGGGTATAAGTTTAGAGCTTTTCTTGAAAATGGTCTGTGGATTGATCTTTATATGAGGAATGCTACGAAATTGTTTCTTAGGGTTTTCTTTTCATTTTTTGTTGGGTTTGTTTTTGTAATGTTGTAACTTCCTTTTTGGTTTGTTTGTTTGTTTTTTATTTATTTATTTATTTTTAATAGCATTATTAGTTTCTAATTTTTTTGTGGGTAATCAGTAGTTTGAATCTTACTTCCCCCCCTTCTCATTTATGATACAGTCAAACAATGAAATTCGAATATACATATACATATATATATATATATATGTATATTCGTCTTCCCTGGCAGATATTTCTCATTATTGTTGTTGTTATTTATTATTAATGTTATTATTATTTTTTTATTTTGATGTTCTAATTCTGAAAAGATGATTTGCAGCCACACAGACATGGAGCCAGCCAGTGATAAAAGGCACACCCCCAACCCCAAGGGACAGCCACAGTTGTACTACTGTTGGTGATAATCTCTATGTTTTTGGTGGTACTGATGGGATGAATCCTCTCAAGGATTTGCACATTTTAGAAACTTGTGAGCATTTTGTTCTTTTAATCTCTGGTATGCTGCCTAAGTAGTTTAATCTTGTGCGGGAGCTGGGACGGTTGTCCTTCCTTCTCCATTTGCGCGCTCAAAAGGAAAATTTATGAACGGAGACTTGCTAGGAATTTTACTAAATTTACGTAGTTTGATCTCTCTGGGATGATTACATTTTTGTTTGTTGTATTGTAGCCTCACATACATGGATATGTCCAAGTCTAAGGGGAGAAGGACCCGAGGCACGAGAGGGCCATAACGCAGCCCTTGTTGGTAAACGATTGTTCATATTTGGCGGTTGTGGGAAATCTGCTAGTGGTATTGATGAGGTTTACTACAATGATCTCTACATATTAAATACAGGTGATTTTCTATTAACACAAGTTGCGTCAACTACTTTATAAGTTGGAAGCCTTTTGGTTATTAGTTACGTGTAAATGCATTTGCATGTTACACCTCAAAGAATGGTCCAAGTTTTATTCGAGTTGCTTAATATATTGGTCTTGAACGAGTGTCCTTTGAAACGATTTGTGGAGGCTGCTTTTCACTAAAGCCTCTAGGACATAGAATTGAATTTTACGGTTATGTGTGGTTAATAGTATAGGCTGTCCGATTAGTGTCCTTTTCGTTATTATCATCAGCTCTGGAAAATGAAGGTGGATTTTTAAGAGAGAGAAAAGGCGTCCAGGGTTTTGATTGTGTGGTTGGACAACTCAAACCATTCAACTCAAACTTTTTTTTATCTTTTTCCTAAAAAGTTTGTCTTTTTCCCAAAAAGTTTCGTCTTTTTTGAAAATTCAAAAAAATTTAGGGGGAGTTTGGCATTTTAACTCAAACTCAAATTTTTCAACTTAGTTTTTGTCTTTTTCTGAAAAAGTTTTTTGTCTTTTCTACAAAAGTTTTTGTCTTTTCTAAAAATTCAAAAAAAGTTACTATTTAAACTTAAAAATTTCAGCTCAAACTCATTCACCAAACACTATTTAAACTTAAAATTCTCAACTCAAACTACTCCACCAAACTCCCCCATATAACATCTCATTTAGTATTAAGTTTTGTCATAATTTGGGGTATACATTAATAGCATCTAGGACGTTTGGCGACTGATCGGTTGGGATTTTCCATATTTTTTTTCAATTTTGTAGAGACTTTTGTATGGAAACGTGCTACGACATCAGGCACACCACCATCTCCACGTGATAGCCATACTTGCTCTTCTTGGAAGAACAATGTCATCGTGATTGGTGGTGAAGATGGCCATGATTATTATTTGTCTGATGTTCATATCCTTGACACAGGTACCGGTAATCTTCATTATTTACTTGCACCACTTGAAGTATAATACTCCGAAGTAGTTATTTGATTGGAAAATAAATCATTGTGGCTTGAGGAAGTGTAAATAGTCTTTATATGTTTTGATATATTTCTGGTGTCGTGTACTTTAATAGATACTCTAGTCTGGAGAGAGCTGACCACTTCGGGCCATTTATTGACACCTCGTGCTGGTCACTCAACTATTGCTTTCGGCAAGAAGTTATTTGTTTTTGGGGGATTTACAGATGCCCAAAATCTGTACAACGACCTGTACATGCTAGATATTGGTATGTATCAAAAACTCCTTGATTTTTCTTGTTTATTTGAGTTTTCCTTCCACATTGAGTTCTCGCTTCATGTTTCTATTCCCGGCATTTTATTTATGCCCTAATGACGAAGAGTGTACTTTTGTTGTTGCAGATACTGGGGTATGGACCAAGGTGGCAACTGTAGGTGATGGCCCATCTGCTAGATTTTCTGTGGCTGGAGATTGTTTGGATCCACAAAGGAGAGGTGTTCTTGTGTTCTTCGGCGGTTGCAATAAGAGTCTCGAGGCGCTCGATGATATGTATTACTTATACACAGGTTAAGTATAAGTAACATATGGTTTCCTAGAATGAAACAATATAATAATGTCTTACCGGCTTGATCTATTTTTAAATTTCAGGGCTTACTAGGGAAAGTGAGCTGAGGCTCGAGAAATTGTCGCTGAGGAAGCAGTTAAAGCTAAAGTGCCAGGAACAAAGCCTCACTCCTATTCATGACAAATCTCTTGTGAGAGTTGGCATTGGGACTAATATTTACCAACCTGTGACGGTACCGGTTTATGGCCAAGCATGTGAGTAGCGGTTTAAATTTTCATTGACAAGTTGTGCTTGGTTTTTTAATCATTTAAAATATGTAATCGAAACAGGCCATCTTTTAGGGAATTCTTTTTTTTACCTATTAATGCAAGACAATTCCGTGTACTTATTAATTAATAAGCATCGATGTGACCTCCTGTAACGGGGTTAGATTTCCCAGGTTGATTTTACTTGCATCAAATTCGATTGTTATAAACGGGCCCTTATATTTGTGATATATTTATAATCATGATTCAAATTATACTAATGGACGTGGAGGTGGATACGTCCTGTTTCACAGTTCTAGGATTGGGGATCAATTTCCAAAAATTTGTACTTTTTTATTCTGCAATACGTTAAGCTATCTTAGCATTTAATTTCTAATTCCAAATTTCTCAAAATATTTTTGCATCAGAATGCATGTAACCTTTAAAAGAAGTTGTTGTTGGGAGACGTGTCTGAAATTGAATTGCTTTCATTGCAGACATACAGAATATCAATTTGATACAGCCCCCACCACATCAGGGAAAGAGAACATTTCAAGCCAGGGTTACTGAAAGAATATCCGATGGATATACAATTGAAACTTACATCGATGGAAGGCCTCTTCGGGGAATATTGTTTTCCGCCAGGCAAGACTATCGCCACAGATCTATTCTTAATTCTAGTAGGTAAGAAAATAGTCATTGGTTGTTCATTTTATAGTTGGTGTGTATGGCAAATGATAAAAGTCCGTTACTTCAATCTCTCTCTCTCTCTCTCTCTCTTTAAATTCTTTTAACACCACAGTTTACATTTTTATTGTCTCATTCTCTAATCAGGAAGCGGGCTGCTAGGGAAACGGGTGATATTGTGCAAAATGGTGACCATAACAGCCAAACAAAAATTTCTAGGGTCCTCAATCAGGATGCTGCGGATCACAGACAGGCGGTCAATGAAAAGGACTCGATATCACATGAGCCCCAAGTAGAAGGCGCTGCAGTTCCTACTTCGAAGGATAAGCCATATTCTGATGCTCAGACACATAAGGTCAGAGTTTCCTTGTACTCGTATGATCAAACTTTTTACTTTTCCTCTTTTATTACTATTCTATGTTTGCTATTCCAGTTCTGAAATTGGTTAGAATTTGAACATCTGAAAGCGAGATAAACTTGAGAATAACAAGCTAGTAGGACTTATCATGGTATAAAACATTAGAGGGTTTAGTTTCGTTTGTATCACTTTGTCATGGCAGTCAAATTGAGAGCAAATATTGCAAAAAAGTATGATATTTATAGCTTGATGAGTAGGCCTATTCCTAGTAGCTAAAGCTTATCAACTCAAAGATAGGTTAAATTTAAGATTGGGGCTCGTCTTTTTTTTTTTTTTTTTTTTTGAATCTCTTGTTTCTGAATTCTAAGGACCATAACTTTTAGCAATTTTTTTGTATCGTTACTTGCATTTTCAAGCTAGGATACACATGAGAGATAACGTCAGCATATATTGTGTTTCTTCTATAAATTGTTAAGCATCCTTTGTTATCAGATTTGCTTTAACATTAGTGGTAAAGTAACAAGTGTATCTCTCTTCTTCCTCTAGTGTAGTTCATTGATTCCATGCTTTGGTTAGCAGAGTGAACTTCGTATCCTTAAAAATAACTTGAAAGCTGAAAGTGAAATCATGTGTGTGAATGCCACCAATTTTCTTTCTGTTACGAGTAGAAAATATCATTGGCTAGATTAATATATATATATATATATATATATATATATAGAGAAGAGGTACAAACTCTCAACTTACATATTTACATATTTGGAGAGATAGCTTGTTGTTAGTTACTCGTGTTTCACTTGGTAGAATTAAAGTTCTTCGTCACGTGATGTCCATGTCCTCTATAAACTTGCATTTGAAGTTTTGGACTTTGTGACTTTCGTTCAGGTCGCTGTTAACCACGAATCCCTGGTGACTCCTTCGAATCTGGGAAATGAGCAGTCAAAGAATGCATCAAAATTAAATTCTGAAGTTCTAGGAGAAGATGGGAGAAACAGTGCCTCAAATGGTAATGGTGAAATTCTGAAAGAAAAGTTGTCTGCCCCGGCAAATGACACTAATTCCATGTCCCTTGATCAAGGTATCGAGTTAATGAGCTTCTGTTACTTCCGTGGCATCTTACAACATGCCCTTAAGCATAGCAATGACTTTCTTTCCATTCGATATGGCAAAATTGTCAACTCAAACGGTTAATGATGTAGGACCAAAGATAGACGAGATAGAATAGAGGGAGAGAAACAAAACCACTAGAGATTAGAGAGACCGAGAGATAGCATAGCGACGATTCTAGAGAGAGATCGAGAACTATGAATAGGACACTCAGAAATCTCAATTTTCGTTCATCAACTATTACTGGATTTTAAACCAACGTAACAATATCCTAAATAATTATCAGACATAAACAAAATCTTCAATTCAAATTAAAAAACAATTTTGATCTTCGTCAATTGTAGCATTCGTTTCCCATGGCCTTTTCTTCAAAATTGACACTTCCTATTGGTTTCTCCAATTAGCTACATCTATTTCCTTGCAGCTTAAGGAAGTCTCGTTCATATTTGAATCCGTCTAGTAGTAAAACGTTGCTCTATTAGCTGATCTGCTTTTTCGTTTTGTGATGATATTGGTAGATGACAGGACATTAACCTCTGGACATAATGAAGCAGCTGCTACTTCAACTTGAAACGGGACGGTAGCTGACAGGTAACTTCCGGAGATTAGAAAACACATAAACGACGGGCTATTGTACATTCGTCTAAGGTGATCATAGAACGCATTATGACAAGATATACAGGATTCGCTAACAGGCGGTATCTGCCACCTTCTAACAATCTTTTAGGTATGAAGTTTTTTAGTTGTATGTAGTTCTTTCTTATCCTATTAGTGGTGATTTCATGATTGACTGGTTCCTGGTTCGGATTGAGCTGGCTTTCATCTATTCTTGGACAAAGAGGTTACTTCCCGGAAGAAGCCGGTGACTTGTTTAGATATGTTTTAGCAGCGAAAAAGGTCGGATGGCACTTGCAGCACTTCAAGTTTTTCTGCTGGTTCCATTCAAAGTTGACCTGAAGTATTTTCTTTATTTTGTTTTCTTTCCATTTCTAAACTGCAAAAAGGAAGTAAAAGCAGTCTCTGGAAGAGAGTTTTCATTTTGGCAAAGCTTTTCTACAGAGGTTTTTTTATTATTAATTAATTAATTATATTTGTTGATGGTGGTTAGAGGTTCTATATTTTTATTACACTCTTAGACAGCTCCATGGGAAGATAATTCCTTAATTGGGTCATATATGCTTTTTCGAGGGTATTGAAGATAAAATTTTAGGAGTTTTGGAATGAATCTACAAAATTCTGTCTCCAATAGAGAAACCAAACGGGTCTTAAATCTTAAGTGACTTGTCTTTGTAAACTTTTCATTTATTAAACGACGAGTTTCTAAAAAATTGATTGTAAATTCTATGGGTGCACAGCGGGCGGTTTAGGCGGTTATTGTGCAGTTTAAGCGGTTTTGTTTCTTGGCAGTTTATGAAAAATCCAAAACGTAACTACCCAAAATTTAAGTGGCTTAGGCGGTTTTTTTTGGCAGGTGGCTTGGATGGTATATTAGGCGGTTTGATATTTGTACTTGTTGATAAAATATCACTGTAAACACAATTTGAGCTAAGTATATTAATGCAAAAATTAAACTCTAAGATCATCATATAATTTAAAGGTGTAATCCGTATATAATCCAATAGCTAAAAGTCCAAAATTCAGTAAAGAAACATCCATATTCCAAAGTTAGAACAAATTTAGAGTAGAGGAGGAAATAAGGTTGGTATTTGGTAAGAAGGAGAGTATATATTGAGAATAATGAAGTTGAAAGATTATAATTGATTTGACAATTAATGAGAATTGGAAGGGATTCTAAAAATTACTAAATATGAAAAATCAATGGTGTTTTAAAAACTCAAATTACATTTTGGGACTTTTGAATTTTATGTTATTTAATATTTTAAATTGTAAATATACATGTGTGTGTATATATATATATTAAAATACATATAAAACTTTTAGGCCGACAGGGCGGTCTCAAACTGTGGTCTCAAGTTTCAAACCGCAATCGCCTGTCAAAGATGGCGGATTGAAACCGTCCCATCTGTAAATTCTATGGCTGGAAATTAGAATTGCTAGAGAATATTAAGTACATAAAATTGAGGGGACCAAATTGTCGTAACATTAATTGGTGAGGACAAACAAAACAAAAATTAATATTTATTTGGTGTATGCGAGAAATGTCGTTTGCATAAAGAAGCTGTCGTTTATCCGGTAAAATTTTAATGTGGTATTATAAACCCATAAACACTTTAAAAAAGTGGTTGCCGTGATATTATAATTGTAATTATGCACTTGATTTTAATATAAAATGAAGAATTTGAATCATTTATCACTAAAGTTCAAAAAATGAATAAATAAATAAAATTTAAAAATAAAAAACAGTCATTCCTGTTGCTGAATAAAAAACAAGAGGATGACGGGAAATTTGGATTGAGAACCTACTGTCCATTTGAATGTCCATATCCAATAGCTATGGTTAAACTCTAATATAATGAAAGTTTATTGGTGGTGAAACATTAAAATATATTTAAATGATTTCAGTGTTTCACCATAACTTAATTTAAATTTAAATCTAAAATTTTACTTTTTAAAATTTATAACCCTCATTTTTTTATATTTATATATGCAAATTTTATTTTAACAAAATAATTCAAACACATATTCAATTTGATTACATAATTCAAAGTATACATTTAGACCTCCTTTTCTGTTCCAAGTCATTCGATGGAGTTAGACAATCTATATTTACGACTCTAATATCGATTTATACGATGCTTCACCAAATAAGCGATAAGCTAGTCTATTTTAAAAATAACTTGAAATGGATCGTTAAATAGAACTCAACTATAGATATTGAATCATATATAAATATGTATTCTCAGTTTTTGAAAAAAAAAATTATGATAGGAATTGTAGTGGTAGATTTTAGAAATTGTATATTGGAGATATTTTTTTTTAAGATTTAAAATTATCAATGGATTATTTTTACAATCATTATATCAATACATTTTTTTTAACAAACACTTTATTTATTTATTATTTTTGTTTTGTTGTTTTTGCTTTTTTTTGGGGTGAATCTAGTCCATCTATCTGCAAATTTTTGGTTGGGCAAACGAAAGGAGCTTTTCTTCAGTTCCACGCTGAGTTAGAATCTTATGAATCCAAAACTCACTTTACAAAACAAAATTAAAAAAAAAAAAAAAAAAAGAAATTACAACTACGAGAAAAACCACTCTCTTCATTTTCTTAGGGTTTATCTAGCTTCTCTGTTTCTCAATCTTTCCTTCTTTCTAGAAAAAAAAAAAATGCTAAATTTCCCATTTTCTGTAGGGTTTTAACGCTCACCTTCTCGATTTACGTCTTCCATTTCGGTAAGTTCTTCGGATTTCTCGCTTGATGTGAAGTTATTGTGCTTTGGTTTCTGATGATTTCGGAGTATTTCTGGCTGTTTGGTTCCCTGGAAAATAACCTTGACTGAGGAGGAAAATCGGGATTTTGAACTTACTGTGACTTCGTTGGCTTCGATTCTGTTGATTGTTATCCGTTTCTGTATCTTTTTTCATTGAATGGGCATTGTTGATTACTCATTTTTGTTGTTAGGTTTTGGAATTTAGCCAAGGAGTCTGCAAATTTTCACTTTCGAAACTGGTTCTTGTAGCAGATATGGGTTTTTGGATTTGAGTTGCACTTGAATAAGCTTCTAACTGCAGTTCTAGTTCTGAACTATCAAATAACGTCGAATTGGATTCATGTCAAATTAAGAAAATTTATGATAGTTTAGCGGAGCTTGATGAGAATTTAATTGTTTTTTCTTACCTTACCAGAGAATTCTCCAAATCTGACATTACTTAGAGTAGGCAACTATTTTGTATTGCCGAGGTGGATTTTCTGAGCTTTTTAACTGTTTTATAGGAATCCGAGATGTCCATGGAAGCATGAGTTGAAGATTAAATCTGAGAGGATTGAGCTAATGTGGGAAGCATTCTAGCATTTGGAAGTGTTGATCAAGTTTTACCATCTTCAATGTATGGTCAAGCCAATTATGGTTCTCAGCCACCTAGAGCGTCTGCATACCAACAGCACCCGCCAGCTCCTCCTCCGCCTCCTAATCACCAATTCCATCAAGGGCCTCAGCCCCGACCGTCTCCTCTAATTCAGCAGGCTCCACCTGCTGTACCGCCTCAGATAAATCAGCCCGGTGGTCCTCACTTATACCAACATGGTCCTCCTGCCCCACCCCCTCTTGTTCACCCTGGTCCGCCTGTGCAAATTCATCCACTTCCACCTCCACCGCCATTAGTATCTCAAGTACATTTAAGTGGTCAACAAGCACAACATTCTTCACACTTGGGAGCCCAAAATGTGCATCATAATCCAGCAATCGTACCTCATACACACGGCCCTGCATGCCCAGAAATGTTACAAGCCCCGCAACCTCTTGGAGCATTGCCACCACCCCCTCAATCCCAGGGACAACAAACATTATATAGAACTGCATTTTTCCCACCGCCACCATATCCTGGTGGTATGCAGAGTTTTAACCATATTCCACCTCCACCTCCACCTCCCCCTCCCACAACCACCTCTAGTTTTTTCACTCCCACTGCATATGGAAGTTCTGTACAAACAATAAAGGGAGAATCTCATGTCTCCTCCTTGGCCCCTCCACCGCCATCTTCTCCACCACCAATTCCAGCTCTGCCAGTGTCCACCAATCCCCCATTTTCCATCTCTAAACCAAGTGCTCCGAGTTTTGGTGAAGAAGCCACAGTTAGCGATCAGGTCAGAGATGGTACATCCATACAACCAGGAGATGTTCCGTCGCTTAATGGAAGTGAGATGCTAAATGTTCCACCACCGCCATTGAAGCCAACAGAAGCAAAAACGATCCAAAGGATTGAAGATTTGTGCCAGCATATTTCTAAGAACGGCCCTGGTGTGGAAGATGTGACTCGTCAAAGTGAATATGGGAATCCAGAGTACGAGTTTTTGTTTGGTGGCAGCCCCGGAAGTGAAGCTGCAATTGGTTATGAGTATTTCCTGTGGTTGAAGAAGAAATGTCTTCTGGAACATAAATTTCTTGAAGAGCAAAGTGAACCAGCAGTATTGCCTTTGGAGATGGATTCTTCGGGGCAGCCGAATGTATCGATTGCTTCAGCTGGTTGCACGTCAACTTCTGATTCTGACATGGAGATGGAAGGTTAGTTTCAATGTTTCATTCTCTCTTTGTTTTTTTTATTAACTAATTTGACATTATCATAGTTCGCCATTAAGTGTTTTTAGCGATACTCTTGTTGATTGTTCCCTTATGTCGTTTTATGTTCTTTCTCCGTAAAGCATGAAGCTTGATTTTATTACTTGTTCTATTCTTCCCTCGTTTGTGTGTGTACGTATGTGTCTTAAACTCATTCTTGTACTTATTATGTCTCTTTGTCTGTCTCATGTAACAGTTGTAGGGAATCTCTCTCTTTGTCTCTCTCTCTGTCTGTCTCTCTCTCATACACACTCACAGGAACTTTATTGAACTTATGAAGAAGCTGTTTGTTTTCTTTTACTGAAAATTAATATTGATTCTGAGGACAGGTTTAATCATTGTTCATATCTCATATATTGTACTTTTTTTAAAGCAAAAAAACGGTACTAGTTTTAACTCGTGTCCCACTTTATTAAACTATACTTGTGCAACGGCAGAATGTTACTAATTCGGTTTAAACTTTTTATGTGTGCTTGCAAGATGATATTACCCTCTTTGATAAAGACCAAGAAATGAATTCCTCAGCTGAGACTCTACTTCATATCAAGGAACATGATATGAAAAAGCAGCTACATGCACCAAAAATTTCACCAGAACGTAGCCTGGCCGAGGGTAAATCATCTGAAAAGCTTTCATGTGGATCCTTGCTCGAACAAAGTGAAGGTGTAAGTTCAAAACCCGATTTGAGGTTTCACAGCCAGGTCATGGATCCAGTTATTGCTGCTGATCGCTTCTTGGATAGCGATCCAGAGAAAACCATTTTTCCCCTAAATCCATATGGTGCTTCTGTAGCTTCCGGAGCCATTAATTCAAAAGGGCATCATGAAGCTATCAAAGGTGGCAGCCCAATTAGGCTTCTTCAAGACTATGCTTCTGACGATGACTCTGAAAATGATGATGAACTCTTGTATAAAGACATCAATCCCTCAACAGTTCGGCCGTCACTTAGACCAGATGCGTCAAGTTCCAGTGGGCATACTGGAAGATGTGCTGAGACAGTTTTGGTAGCAGAAAGTCAACACTGTATTGGAAAGTCAAAAAAGGTGTCTAGGTGGCAGTCTGAATCCAACCCGTCCCAGAAGGCTGCGGAGTGTTCCCCAGTTTCACCTGGAGAGGTTAAGGCCGGTGGTAGAGCAGCTATCACAACTCGGAGAACTGATGGATTTGTTGATGGCAACCCTGGAAAACAAAGCTCTGTCAAAGATGTTTCTTCTCTTGCGGATTTTCGGAAGAAAGCTGCCTCGGGTGGTCGAGATGGTCATGTTATTTCTAATGAGGGCATGACAGAGAAGGAAAATGAGGAGAAAAAGGCAAAGTTTGAGTCAGCTTCATTGAAAGTGGATGAGTTTGGGAGATTGTTCAGAGAAGGTTCCAATGACAGTGACTCTGATTCAAGGTATGCCAACAGGTGTGAAAAAAGAGGAAAAAGAGGCAGAAGTCGGAGTCGGAGTAGGAGTCATAGCCCATCACCTGTAGACAGGAGGAGAACAAGGAGAAGTTCATGGAGAAGAAAAGAGAAGCGAAGTCGATCTCGCAGGTAGCAACAGCTTTTTGTTGTGTTCTAATTGAGGGGCAGATTACCTTCTCTCTCTCTCTCTTTTTCCCCCCCTTAAAAATATTTGTTGTTAGTACTATTATTTCGACTGTATGATCTGTGGAGTAACTTTCTTGATGCATTCCAGCTGGTCTCCTAGGAACCGAAGAAGTAGGAGCAGATCTCCTTCATATAGGCGTGCAGGTGAATTCAGTGGTTTGCGATCTGACTGGGGTCGCGTTCCAACATGCTTTGACTTCATTCGAGGCAGGTGCGACCGTGGAGCCAGATGTCGATACATGCACCATGAAGTTGGCAAAAATGACACTTCAAGGCACCATAGGAGCAAACAAAAGTATCTAGAAGTTCCATCTGGTTCGAAGAATTATAAGACAAAGAAAGAGAGTAACAGTACCTCCACAAAACATCCAGAACATGTCCGTGATGAAGCCCATATTCAAGAGATGCGAGATGGAAAAGCTGATTGGAAAAAAGAAGATGATTTAATGGATTTTCAGAAGTCTAATATTTTCGGTCACGGTAGTCAACTAATTGATTCTGGTATAGGCAAATGCCAGAGTCCTAGGGGAATAGCTGGCACGGTTCAGGAGAAGCAAATAATTCCAGAAAGTTCAGCTGAGCCAAAACTGCAGATCCCTGATAATAAAACTTTCTGGGGCGAATATCACCAGCCGCCATTAGTTGATAATTTTCCCTCTCAATTTGTTGATGGTGCTGACATACGGAACTCACATGATGATACTTCTAGGGAAGATCTCTCTTCGGTGAAAAACCCTGCAATCCATCAATCTCAAAGCCATATTTCAGTTGCAGAAGATCAAAATGTCGATTGCCTATCTCATGAGATGGAAGGTTCTTCGGTATCTGATGCATCACCAAAGCAGCGAAGCTTAACTTCCCCAAGGAAGCTCTCTAAAAGTGAATCTTTTTCAGGCGACATCTTACCATCACAGTCACTGCCCAATGCCAGTTCATCTCAAGCTCTTTCGTCTGAACCTGTTCAGTTCCCAGCTTCTAGAGAGTTATCTCCTCTTAATTATTCGGTACCGACTATTCCACAACAATCTTTGCGGTTGCCCCCTCCCCCGCCACTTCCACATACACACACAGCAAATGCCCCTCTTTTGCCGCAGTTTCCTATGGATTACAGCTCAATGCCGCAGGTTGCATCTTATCCGCTTCAGCCTGTTCATGTGGGAAATTCTCAAACCTACCATGCTTCTGTAGCCAGCCAACATCCGCAGTTTTCTGGGCCACCAAATTCCTCTTGGTCGTCTTTGCCACCACCGCCACCGCCACCACCTCGACTATCCCATGATTTGCGTTTCAATGCAGAAACTGCAACTCCTGGTGTTTCTTCACAGTTTCAGCAGAGTCACTTTCCTCTAAGGAATGATTTTGGTTTTCAGATCCCTGCTTATCCAAACGAGTTGCATTCCAACTCTCTGCACCAAGCACACCCTTCAATACAGGAGCCTCGTCAACCAAACTTGCAAGCTGAAAATACACGATCGGGCAACTCTATCAGTCAATTTGGAGCACCTAGTCTTTTGAGAGATGATCGCTTTACACATCCCCCTATCCCGGAATTGAATTCTTCAAGTTCTCTAGGTCATGGTAGCTTGCACCAGCAACCTGTGGCTTCTTCACAGGAATTGTCTGTGAACAGAATGCTGCCATTTTCTGATGATGTTTCAAAGTCATCTTCCAACACTCGTCTGTTTTCACACAATCAATTGTCTTCTGGTCATCTGCAATACCCTCTCGGTGATAGCAGCCTGACTGTTCCTGGAAAACCTGGTTCAATGTCTCAATATCCGCCAGATCTTCCGGATGGGGTATCGAGATTTTCTGCGCATTATAATCCTTATGCGTCAACGTTTGAGCAGCCATTCGGCTCCAAATTCAGCGCTACTGCTTTCAGTCAAGATAATGGTGCACTCTCTGGTAATCAATATGATACTCCTTTCGGTTTGAGGCATGTTGCAGTTCATGGGCAAGGTCTTGGCAGCGTTGGATCTCGACAGACAACTTCCTCACCAAGTTCTGATAAAGCTGTTGGGCAGATCTTGCCTACGGCTGGTGGCGACCAGTATGATCCACTCTTTGACAGCATAGATCGATCATCTAATGCCAAAAAGAAAGATCATCATGGTCGAAAATCGGAACCTGTTAGTGAATCTGATCCAACAGAAAGGCGTGGCGGTTCTTATAAGGTATTAGATTCTGAAGAGAAGAACAGACATGAGGTTGCAGCTGTCGCTTCAACTACGTCTCTGGAAAATGATGAATTTGGTGAGACAGCTGATGCAGAAGTGGGTTCTGTTGAGAATGAGAGCCCAAGGGAGGCTGTTGATGTAGCAACTGCAGGAGAGATAGGGACCGAGACAAAGTCCCTAGGGAAGAAAAAGAAGAAGAAGAAGGATTCTCGATCAACAAAGCCTTTCAAGATTGCTATTGCAGACTTTGTGAAAGACGTCCTGAAGCCGTCATGGCAACAGGGTAATATGAGCAAGGAGGCCTTCAAGACCATCGTCAAGAAGACCGTTGATAAGGTGTCTGGGGCCATGAAGGGCCACCAGATGCCAAAGTCTCAGGCAAAGATTAATCACTATATTGACTCACAACAGCGGAAATTGACAAAACTCGTCATGGTGAGGATCCTCTTTTCCCAATTTCTTTTCTTATTCCGATGAGACATAGTTTATGTTCACGTCTTGAGGCCATATGGATTGCACTTGGGGATATAGTTCCACTCATGTGATAAGACAATCAAAAGTTTTCTCGGCAATTGTTGAATAAGGATGATAACGAAGTGGTTGAACGGCTTTAAGAATTAGTAGTTAAATGCCTTCCTAAATGAGAAACTATAGTGGTTGACTTTGATAAGCCTTTTTAAAGTGGCAAGACTTGGTTTCTTTAGAATTGTGGGATAATAGCCCAGAAAGCTTCGAGCAAGGTTTTCTATATTAGCTAGGCCAGAAATATAATTCATTTACAACAGTACATCCATATGCTTACACACTTGTTACCTACGTTCTGCAGGGTTATGTTGATAAGTACGTCAAAGTCTAAGAACGACGTTCATGGCGACTCTGGCATGCAATGTTTCGATATGTATGTTGTCTCCCCCATTTCGATCTCTTCTCTGTATCTCTATGGAGCTTTAGGTTTAAGCTAGATGAGGAATTTTCAACTGGATTTACTGGATGTCCATATTGTTTAAAGTTTTGTATGTGCTAAGTAGGAGACACATAGACCTTGCCTATATATTTTTGTGGGGGGGGGGGGGGGGGGGGGGGGGGGGGGGGGGGGGGGGGGGGGCGGGGTGCGGGGTGCGGAGGGAATATATATATATATATTTTTCTGGCATTCCCATCTGAGTATGTTGCCGGTCTTCAGTAAGGGAATTTTTTGAGTACCATTGTTGTGCATGTTGTCGTTTTAGCTGTCACTCAGCAATGATACAAGCCTGTAAGGTTCCTTCAAGACATCACTCTTCGTGTGTGTGTGTGTGTGTGTGTATATTTACATTTTCCTTCCTTTCTTTCACTATATAATCGAGGGAAAGTTCTGTGCCAAAATAGAAACCATGCTACTTGCTTTCTTGGACACAATTCTTGTCCAACTCTGTGCTACTAGGGAAAAGATAAACTGCTGCCGCCGCCCAGCTTGCGGCGCTTGCAGCAAGGTGACCCTTGGCGGTAGTGACAGAATTGGAAAATAATTTTAGTATGAGCGCAGGTCTCCACTGCAATGCCAAAGTTTTGTGTCACAACATCTAAATTTAGCGTTTGGGGTGATAATCACTTTCCAATATAATGATATTTCCAATGTTTAACTTGCAAATGCTAAATTTGGTGACAAATTATATAATATATTAAAAGGATGTAAACTTTTACTGTTCATTAAACAGTCAGCTACAGTGATTTTTTTCATTTTTCCCGTTTCAGCTACAGTGACCTACAGTAAAATGACGATTTTGCCCTTCAATTCTCTTGCTTTTTCCCGACTGCATAGTGACTTACCGGTTTTTGCCCTTTTGGCATTGTCCAGTCATTAGAGAGAGAAAAGAGAAAGAGAGATAGAGATAGAGAGAGATAAAGTAAAAGATATCCATATCTATATAGTTTTAAAAAAAATAAAGATAGAAAAAGAAAAACCATAAGACAAAAAATTATATTTTATTAAATTATTTCCAATGTTAAAAAATAAAATTATATACGGTAAATAATATTTGAAAAATTTAAATTATTGAATTAATAAAAATTTAAGAAAAAAAAAACAGAATAATATATTTAAAGAATAAATTAATACAATTAAATTATAATATTCAAAATAAACAAACAAACAAACTAAAAAATTTGAAATTAAATAATAATTTACAGAAATTTCAAAATATGAAAAGGTCTATAAAATTACAATAAAATTAAAAATCAATAAATAATTTTTCTACTGTAATGAAACGTAATTATCAAAAATGTATATTTATAATTATTATAGCTAAATTATTATTTATGTCATATATTAATATTATTATTTAAAATTAAATTTTTTAAAATATTTAATCCATTTCTAGGTTTATTTATTGATTTAATTAATTTAGTTTAAATTTAATAGATTTACTTAAGTTATTAAATTTTTTTGACTATTTAAGTTTAAAAGTTTTTAATTTTATTTATTCTTTCTGATTTTTTAATAACAATATATTATTATATTTTATTATATTAACAACAATTTTTACCCTTAATATTTTATTTTAATATTTGATATTATTAATTTTTTATTCTTTGACTTCTTTTATTTTTTTTTCTTCTTTTTTTAAACGAAATGTTCAATAAGGTTCTTTTATATTTATATCTATAATCTTTAGAAATAAATTTTTTTAAATTTCTATTCATTTTTACGTTTATTTATTAATTTAATTGGTTTTTATTTATTATATTTACCCCGCAACTTTGTTATCCCTTTGATTTTTCAATTTTTTTAAATTTTATTTATTATTTGAACTTTTTTATTTCAAGAAAATTACGCTTATAAATATGAATGTATGTACTTTAATATTATAATAGTAAATACTAAAAAAAATATACTTACTGTAATTATAATCTATATCTTAAATAACTGCTTTTATTATATAATACTCAATTTTTTTCATTTTCGTTTTTTCTTCCTTCTCCGTGCAACGCACGGGTATTAAACTCGTGACTCACTAAGTAAAAATTTTATATTTAGCATTTGGTTGCCTCTTTATTTTTTTCATTTAATTATTACTTTTAAATCATTTAAATGTTAAAGTTACTTTAACGAATTCTAAAGCTTGATAATAATTATTATAAAATACAGATATAGCCGCACATTAGAGCACGAAATCTTAAATTTGTTATATTCACACAATGTTGTAATAAATAGAGAGAGTTTAGAATTAAAATTGGACCTTCTAGGGTTAGGGTTTTACCTTATTTGTACTATTTTTGTTTTATTATTTATCAATTGCCGTACTTAGTAATACATTTTTCTTTATGTAAATGGAGAGTGGGGAAGTAGATATCATAAAATTAAAAACCTAACACATCCTAATTAGGTTGACATCACCTGTTAATCCGCCGGACCGTAAACAAATGGACCTTAGACAAATGCTGCTTAGCCGTTTACATTTACCCCTCAACAGTGTCAATTCATTGCACTAGTCTGTTACATATATGCAACAAACAAGTAGAAAATCTGTACAATGTGAACTACCCAATGCGTCCATTGCAGTCTCAAAAGCCAAGCAAAGCAAAATGCATGTTAAAAATTTAGTCCGATCCACGTGTTATTTATTACCTCATAATTGAATATTCACGTTCAAAATGTTACAACCCCCGTGATAAATAAGATCATTGAAAAATTAATCTGCTACGCAAACAACATTATCAATCAGATAAATATTTTCATTTGTTATGAACTTTCAAATAATAAAATTCAACTCAATTAGATAAAAATCCCGATTACTCAAAAACGAGTGGTGGGATCCACCTAATGTGAATAGTCAGGATTGGGCTAAATCCCGTCTCTTGTTCTTAACCCCACCTCTATTAAGAAAACAAAAAATTAAAAAAAAAAAAAAACAAAAACAAAATAGCAAAAACAAAGAAATAAAATAAATTAATTAAGTCTAAAATCGTAATTAAATATTTTTTAGAGGGAAATTATTCCTCTATATGATGCTAGATATCTTTGATTAAAGTAAATTTGTATTTTATATTTTTAATTAAAATAGAGTTTTCTTCTAATATATATTTGATTGATGTATAATTTCCCTCTAAAATTATTCAATAACAGCGTTATCTTTAAAATGAAGTTAATATATTAGAACTTGTTCAGTTCTAACTTTTAATTTACTTTAATTTTTATGTTTACATAATATTAACAGCGGGATTAGTGCTGGGAATTCGGGCCGCTCGGCCCGGCCCGAGCCTAATGGGCTATTTCAAAAATTTGGGCCGGGCCGGGCCGGCCCTAGACCAATTTTTTAAATTTTTATTTAATTTAATTTTTTATTTGTATATTTTTGATAATTTAGTAATTTATCTTAATATTTTATCTTAGATAAAAAATAAAAAATTTTATACTTTGTTAAATTTTTTTTATTATACTACTTCTATTAATTTTTATATTTATATTTATATTATAATTGCTTAGTTAGTACTTAACAATTATAATATTAGTTAGTTAGTTAACTTAATATTATAATTAAACTTTTAATTTTAGTTGTTTAAGATTATAATTATTTATCAGTGTTTGCTTAGTAGTTATTTTTGATTAAATATTACTAAATTGAAAAATAAATTAAGCACATAATAGAAATTATAAATTTTATTAAAAAATAGGGATACAAAAAAGAAAATTTAAAATTGAAATTTAAAATTTTATTGATGTCATGATTGCCTCATTAAAACTTTATTAAGTAAAACCCATTGGGATAAAACCTCAGTAAAGAAAAAAGAGTGCAATCTTAATTCATATTTACAATGAAAAAAATATATCAATTAGCATCAGCAACCGAAAGGGGGAGCCGCAGGAGCATTGTCAATATTATCGTCATCGATTATGGTCATTTCGTTAAAGTGTTGGAGTATCTCTTGATCTTCTACTGTATATTGCATCCTTTTAATAAATTTTTTTTATTTTTTTAAATAACGGCCTGGCCGGGTCGGGCCGGTGGGAAGGAAAGCCCAACCCGGCTCTTACTATAGGACCAGGCTTTTACCGGGCTCATAGAATGCAGGCCAGGCCGGGCCACCGATCGGGCCTAAATTATGGGCCGCTGGCCAGCCCGTTTGTCCCGGCCTAAATTCCCATATCTAAGCGGGATCATTGGTTTGAAAAAAAAAAGAATGTGGCGTGTAAAATTAAAAAAAATTAGGGGTTGAGGGCATTTTATAGGTTAATATTACAAAAAAACCCCTCCGGTAATGGTGACATGTGTAAGTAATATCCTGGAAGGGTAAAACGCACAAGGCACCACCGAGTGTTGGCGGCGCCCTCGTGCTGTGCAGTGGGCTTTCGCGGCTGAAACCGACTCGACTCGACTCGACTCGACTCTTTCTTCCTAAACTTCACTCCCTTTTTCTCTTCTTCTTCTTCTTCTTACCAATTTTCTTCAATCACAAAGGTTCTTTCTCTCTCTCGTTCATATCTATATATCTATATATATATATATATAATCGAATCCATTTTACAGTTTGAGAGCCATGAATGAGATTTGCTGATCTGCGGTTGTTTGTTTGTTTCATTTTCGATTTTGTGTTTTTCTCAATTCTGCCTGTTTTTTTTTTTTTTTGTTCTTTTTCGGATTCCAAGAAATTTGTTCTGTTTGGTCGCTGAGAAAACTGAATGAAGGAGGAAAAATAATTGCGAAGAAATTTGAATCTGAATGAAGCTTCACGCTGAATGATATTTTAGGATTCACATGCTTTTACTTTGTTGATTAATTTCGTTGTTCTTTTTTTTTTTTGGGGGGGGGGGGGGGGGGGGGGGGGGGGGGGGGGGGGGGGGTAGTTTTTGTATTGGAGGAAAATTCTAGGGGGATAATTGGTCATTTTATTTGTTCTGGTACTTGATTTCGTTTGGATTGGATTCTTGCTTGTATTGCGTTTATGGATTCTTTTGATACATTTACGTGATAACTTTTCTGCTATTTTTATTTCATTGTTAATTGTAGCTTTTTTATTTTATTTTTTAATTTATTTTTCTGGGAACCTTTACATGGGGAAAATAAATTCAATGATGTTCAATAGTTTTTTTTTTTTTTTTTTTTCTTTTATTTTTATGAGAAGCATTATCGTCCTAATACACTTGGCTTGTGTGCGCGCGCGCGCGTGTATACATTTCTTTTTAGGGGTGAAAATATGTCAAGAGAGAATCCATTTAGTTCTATAAGAAATATTTTAGCTTCTCGTGTCATCCCCTCAGTCATGCAGCACTACTTTCATTTAAGGATAAATTGTTAGGTTGGTCTCTAAACTTTTATGTTTGTGAAATTTTGATCCCCGTGCGTTTTTTTTTTTCTGGCTGGAGGACCCTAAATTGTTAAAAACGTTGCTACAATAGTCCTTTCCATTCATTGTTGGACAGAATCCGTTAATTAGCATCATTTTTTGAACAAATTACTAACGAGTTCCATCCAAAAGTTAACATAAGGGACTATTATAGTAATATTTTAAATAGTTTAGGGTGCTACGAAAAAAAAAAAAAACATGGATCATTGTTGGACAAACTTAAAAGTTTCGAGACTAAACAAGGAATTTACCCTTCATTTAATTATGTTGAATCTGATACGCCCAATTGGTTGTCCCGAGAGTTTTGGTTCAGGATTGATAAAAAATTATTGAGTTTGTTGCTATTTCCTTTGTCTTATGAAGCTCACGTTTTGGTTTCAAATTTACCACTACTTTCAGGTCTTGAACATGGTATACTAAACACCAGAGGGAGCATGATTATGGCATCTGACCTCTAAAGAGCCATTAAGAAGATCGTGAAGTGACAACTCTGTATTCCAGGCCGAACACGTCTATTTTTCGTAGTACTAGTTGTTGATGGATGTAGAAACTGCAATATCGGATGAAATACCGAGCTCTCGCCATGAAAAGAAAAAAAGAAAGAGAAAAGATGCGGTTAATAGTGTTGAGGAAAACCAGGATTGTCCAGAAGGGACTTCTTCAATGAAGGATACTCCTTTGGGGCCGACGGTCAAGATATGTACGAATGCAGTTCCTACAAACACAGAGACTACAATTTCAGAGCCCACAACCAATGTTGGTTCGGAAAAGAAAAAAAAGAAGAAGAAAAGTAAGGCAAGTGACGATGTTCTAGATAATGAGTGCATCTCATTGGAAAACAGTTCTTCAGTGAAGGAAACTCAGCAGGAACTTCCAGCCGATATTTGTGCTGTTGTGGATCCCACGGAAGCAGAGCCTACAACATTAGAGCCCCCAGCAAGTGTTACTTCAGAAAAGAAGAAGAAGAAGAAAAAGAGTAAGATAACTGATGGCTTTGAAATGGTTGCTGATCACGAGAGTGCCTCGGTGGAGAACAATGCTTCACTGATGGATACTCCTCAGGAGCCTCCTGTCACGGTTCCTACAAAGGCGGAGGCTACAGCAATAGAGCCCCCAGCTAATGTTACTTCAGAAAAGAAGAAAAAGAGTAAGATAACCGATGACTTAATGAATGCCGATCATGAGAATGCCTCGGTGGAGAACAATCCTTCAGTGGAGGAAACTCCACAGGAGACTCTTGTCAATATGGTACAGTCGAGGTTCCTACAGAGGCGGAAGCTGCAACATTAGAGCGTCCAACTGGTGTTACTTCAGAAAAGAAGAAAAAGAAGAAAAAGAGTAAGATAGCTGACAACTTAATGAATGCTGATCATGAGAATGCCTCTGTGATGGATACTCCTCAGGAGCCTCCGGTCGATATTGGTATGGTCGAGGTTCCTACAAAGGCGGAAGCTACAACATTAGACCCTCAAACAAGTGTGACTTCAGAAAAGAAGAAAAAGACGAAAAAGAGTAAGGCGGACGCTATGATGTCAGATCCAACCAACGTTCCTTCGGAAAAGAAGAAAAGGAAGGAGAGAAGTAAGATAGATGGCGACTTCGAAATGGATTCTATAGACCACGAGAGTGCCCCATTGGAGAATAGTGCTTGGGTGAAAGATACTCCCCTGGAGCTTCCAGTCAATATCTCAGTTCCTACAGAGGTGGAGGCAACAATTTTAGAGCCCCTAACCTTTGTTACTTCGGAAAAGAAGAAAAATAAGAAAAAAAGTAAGTCAAGCAGTGATTCCAAAATGGATGCAGTAGATCAAGTGAGCGCCTCATTGGAGAACAGTGCTTCAGCAAAGGATACTCGTGCAGTGTTGTTAGTCAATTTTTCCATGATTTCAGTTCCTACCGAGGTAGAGGCTACGGTGTTAGAGCCCCCGTCTAATGTTGCTTCAGAAAAGAAGAAAAAGAAGAAAAAAAGTAAGACAAGTGATGACTCTCAAATGAATGCCATAGATCAAGGGAGTGCTTCATTGGAGAACAGTGCTTCAGTGAAGGACACTCCAGTGGTGCCTTTAATCAATCTTTCTTCAGTTGCAGTTCCTACAGAGGCTGAGGCTACGACGTTAGAGACCCAAACTGATGTTGCTTCAGAAAAGAAGAAAAAGAAGAAAAGACGTAAGACAAGGAATGACTCTGAAATGAATCGTATAGATCAGGAGAGTGCTTCATTGGAGAACAGTGCTTCAGCGACTGATACTCCATTGGTGCCTTTGGTCAATCTTTCTACGGTTGCAGTTCCTCCAGTGGCAGAGGCAGAGGCATTAGAGCCCCCAACAAATGTAGCTACGGAAAAGAAGAGAAAGAAGAGAAAGAAGAGAAAAAGTAAGACAAGGGACAACACTGAAATGAATGCTATAGATCATGAGAGTGCCTCACTGGAGAATAGTACTTCCAGAAGACGTTCACATCCGGAATCTGCTGTTGTTATTGGGACAGTAACAAATTCAGAACGGTGGCCTTCTTACTCTGTAGTTGGCAATGAATTGGTGACGCCTTTGGTCAATCTTTCTACGGTTGCAGTTCCTCCAGTGGCAGAGGCTGAGGCTGAGGCATTAGAGCCCCCAACAAACGTTGCTTCGGAAAAGAAGGGAAAGAAGAGAAAGAAGAGAGAGAAGAGAAAAAGTAAGACAAGGGACAACACTGAAATGAATGCTACAGATCATGAGAGTGCCTCATTGGAGAATAGTACTTCCAGAAGACTTTCACATCCGGAATCTGCTGTTGTTATTGGGACGGTAACAAATTCAGAACGGTGGCCTTCTGAATCTGTAGTTGGCAACGAATTGGTGACGCCTTTGGTCAATCTTTCTACGGTTGCAGTTTCTCCAGTGGCAGAAGCTGAGGCATTAGAGCCCCCAACCAATGTTGCTTCGGAAAAGAAGGGAAAGAAGAGAAAGAAGAGAGAGAAGAGAAAAAGTAAGACAAGGGACGACACTGAAATGAATGCTACAGATCATGAGAGTGCCTCATTGGAGAATAGTACTTCCAGAAGACGTTCACATCCGGAATCTGCTGTTGTTATTGGGACAGTGACAAATTCAGAACGGTGGCCTTCTGACTCTGTAGTTGGGAACGAATTGGTGACGACCACAGAACAGAAGAAAAAGAGGAGAAGATCCAGGAGTAAGGACCCTACTACCAATAATACTGATCATGAGAATCTAAATGGTGCGACCTTGGAACCTGCTGCCGTAGGAAGAGAACAACAAATTCATAAAATCCTACACCCAAGTTGTAATGAGCTAACAACGAATTTGGAAAAACCCACACCAAATTTAGATTTGAGCTGCTCTGAGGAAAAAGTAGAGGAAATGAATAGAGAAACGATCAGAAAACAGAAAAACAAGGAGATGGGGCCGAATGACAATGAAAATAAAAACAAGGTTCTTGATGGTACAGTTCAGCCTTCACTCAAATTCTCTGTAGGAATAGAGCCAGAAGTGGAACCACTGTACGCACGGTCTAGTATTTCTCATGAAATGGGCGAGAAGGATGAGAAGAAGTTCAGTGTCTTGGAAATTGATGATACGGCTCATGCACTTCAGCAAAATGTTGGCACTCCGAGCCAAGGTGATTTTGTTGCAGAAGTTGCAGGACTGATCTCAACCGGCGTAAATGAAACTTGTCCGACCAGTGAGGAGCAAAGTGGTTTATCGAATGGAGTAAATAATGGTTTGATAAAGAAACGTGGCGGCTACACTGAGGTTTGTGATGTTCCTGAGTCGAGGGAGGATGAAACGTCCAAGCGGAGGAAAAAGAGCCACCACACAAATGGGAGAAAGTTCTCCGACTCGGGAGATATAAGCCAACCCGTAGAAGATAAGGTTGATAATGATACTTCATCTCCTTGTTTGGTGGTAGAAAATACATCCGTCTCCCTGGATAATAAGTTCGAAAAGACTTCTTCAAGAATAGGTGTCGTCTCAGAACAGGTTACTGACATTTTGACGGAGAAAGACTCTGATAATCATTTGGATAATTCCAGTGATATCTCAAAATTAGATTCTGTCAAGATAGACATAACAAGGGAAGAAGCTCCTCCGTCAACAAATAATGGTCAGGTAGAAGATCTAGTTCATTTGGATGCTACTGTTAACAAGGGGGATAGTTCACAAATGCCTAACACGTTGCCAGAAAGATCGTTAGTTGTCCGTTCTAAGAAAAAGCTTCTTATCCTCGACGTGAATGGGATTCTTGTGGAATTTGTTTCGCAAGTTCCTAGGCAATACAGACCTCACATAAGAATATCACAAAAAGGAGGTGAAGATTCACTCTTTATTGTCTTTCCAGTTTTGAAGTTAGAATTTTTCTTAAATTATACAACTAATAATCCAATGGCTTTTTTTTTTCTTTTTTTTTTTTGGGGTACCTTTTCAGTTTTTAAGAGGCCCTACTGTGATGATTTTCTACAATTCTGCTTTGAAAGATTCAACGTTGCTGTCTGGTCATCAAGAATGAAGTAATCTTTAACCTACGAACTAACCATTATTCTTTAAAGTTCACTTCCAATTTTTATTGCCTTGTTCTTTGAAATTGGTCGTTTTTAAAGGCATTCTTGTTTCTCAAGATACTTGTTTTCTTTACCTTAATTTGCAGGATCAATGTAGATAAGGTGGTAATTTTCTTTTCGATCAAACAAGAGATAAATTGCTCTTTTGCTGGGTAAGTCCATCCTAACCATTTTAGTTTGTGCAGTTTCGGATGTGTGGTCCTTTAACATTTTCTTTACACTTAGTGTTTTATATGCTTGAATTTGTAGTCGTCGCAGTTTCTTATGCACATATCAATTTCTGCCCTTTTATCTAAAATTTTGAAAAAGAACCTTGAATAGATGGTTGAGAAGTTTAAGATTCACGGTCTTATTTGAATTATGATACGTTTATAGTTGAGTGATTACTTTTTTTAATATACCTACTTTGTAAAACTCTTCCTTTTTCCGACCTTGAGAATGTTGAAGGGGTCGGATTGAATTTTACTCCAAAGCTTTATAAAGGCGTCTTGTTTAAAACATATTGTCCATCTTAGAAGGTTTCCCTCACAGAAAAATATTGCCTCAGTGAAGCTTCTTTTTTGTGCTTGTGTTCTGTGAGTAATTGCCTTAATGAAGGTAACATCATCATATTGCAAGAATAGACTAGATTTCAGAACATGTTCGTATTTCTAGACGTGATTTAGCTGTTCGTTGTTGCCACGAGCTAATTGTTTGTCTCAATTTTACATGAGTGGAAGCACGGGGTAATGTGTGTATAATTTCTGACAAGAGTTTAATACTTGTGTGATTCTTTGGAACATTTATCAGTCTGAACCCTATTTTCTGCCATTGAGTTGGCTTGAGCGGTTGAGCTTTTGACCAAATGATGAACTTGCATTAGGTAACTAAAGTTGGAGTTAAAACCTCATAGTTAGGAATAACCAAGTTA
The DNA here is from genome assembly GCA_008635985.1 of Ficus erecta. Taxonomy (NCBI): domain Eukaryota; kingdom Viridiplantae; phylum Streptophyta; class Magnoliopsida; order Rosales; family Moraceae; genus Ficus; species Ficus erecta. The sequence goes on along the minus strand of BKCH01000126.1, from coordinate 37,403 downwards.
TTACTTTCTTGCTCAGAGTTAAGAATAACCGAGTTAGTTGATGTACGAAACGGAGTTTTTTAAAGCTGACAGTCATGCAGGGTGGTTTTTGTTGTTTTTGTCTTGCTGTGTACTCCTGATTATAAGGTGAAGGCATTTTTGTCAACTTGTAATTGAAAGTCAATTTATTTATTTTACATGATTTTGCAGGACCAGTCGCACTGTACTCCTACGGGATTGAACACCCTAGAGAATAAAAGTAAACCCTTAGTTCTGAAGGAACTGAGGAAAGTATGGGAAAAGGTTGAGCCTGATCTTCCCTTTGAAAGGGGGGAGTATGATGAAACAAACACTTTATTATTGGATGATTCGCCGTATAAAGCTTTACGCAATCCGGTCAGTTGATGATGATCCCCTTTCTTTTGCTTACATTTCATTTTGCGTACTCTTCCTTAACAATTTTGATTTTCGGATTCTAATATTGTTTCTTTATCCATTTGACCTTCAATTATTTAGGCCAACACTGCAGTTTTTCCCTTCCCATATAGATTCGAAAACAGGCGAGACAACTCCTTAGGTAAGTGTACCTCATCAGCCACCATACCCTAATATTATCATATTTCTCAGTGCCGCAAAGTTTTTATTTTTCTGGTGCTCATTGTTGTCTGAACTCGTAACAGCTGCTTAACCTCTCATTTACTATTTCCATATTTCACCACTTTTAACTGGATAAATTCCAGAATCCCAAAACTTCTAGGATATTTAAAGAAGCTATTCTCTGCTGCAAAATCATTTTCAAATTAAAGCTGATTCCATAATCCATCTACCGTTTCTAACGTTCTTCCATGAACTGCGATTTCAGTGTTTTTGTTTAAAAATCTCTCAAGTTTGTTTACAACTATGTTTTTCCCGTGATTAGTTGTTTTGTTGTTTAATTGGCAACTTGGAACCCAGTTATCACGTTGTCATGCCGAATGCCAGTGATCCATGTTTTCACATTTGTTGCTTCACCACAGGACCTGGAGGTGATCTTCGGACTTATCTGGAAGGATTGTCTATGGCCGATAATGTTAAAGAATATGTAGAACAGAATCCATTCGGTCAGGGAGCGATTACAAAGTTACACAAACAATGGAACTTCTATTGTAAAAATTGTTGCCGTCGCTGATGAACCGGCCGCCAAATGACAAGACAACACTACTTTATCCAGCAATGCAGAACATAGAGAGCCATGGGAAAAAGGTATTTTCTAGAGTAATGTTATTGAAATTTCACTAGCCGATGATAGTGATGCACCAAAGATGGAAACTTTTTATACAGCTTACAGTTCTTCTCTTCAAGCGTTTTCCTCAACTTTATTTTATCTTTATTTTTTCTTTTCGTAAAATTTTGTTGTGTTGCTGTAAAATTTTTGACATCGATCTGAAGGTGGTGATGCATCGAGAATGCGATAGAGGATTCGATGGGATAGTCTCTTGATGCCAAGAAATTTTGATTTTTTTAGTACAAGGATATTCTGCTTGCACACTCTGCAATTGTGTATTTTCTATTGTATTTCACAGTGACAATAAATTTATACTCTTTGAATTTGTACGTTGGAATGAATAGAAAAGCTGGCATTATACTTTATTTAATTCGAATCTGAGTGTGTATGTAGATCTTGAGTTATCTAATACTAGTTGAGGTTTTAAGAAAAATGTTATTGATCGATCTCATTTGTACCCTCGAACCTTAAGGTCAATCCCACTTTGCTTTTGGGTGAGTTTGGTTCACCCACTCAAACTCAAATTTTTCAATTCAATTTTGTCTTTTTCTGAAAAAGTTTTTTGTTTTTTCTGAAAAAGTCAACAAAAATTACTATTCAAACTTAAAAATTTTAACTCAATTCAAACAACACAAACACCCCCTAAAACCTCCTATTTGGCTCTCCAAATTTTGTGTTAGTTCTCCCTTCCTTAGTTCTATTAAAAACAAACGGAAAAAAAATTCACATATTGGCACAAAGCCCCTCTTTTTTTTCTTTTTTTTTTTCATAACAGAAAGTATTATAGAGGGAGCTAAGTAAGAGACTAATTTCAAATCACTAGAGAAATGGGATTTTTCAAAATTCGGGGACACAATGAGAATGACCTTTGAAGTTAAGACATATAAATAAAAATAATCCTTGTTTTTACTTAGAGTAATTGGTCTAAATAGTCCATAAACTCTTTTAAAATGTGATGGTTTGATCCATGTTCTTTTTTTTTTTTAACCGAAATGATCCTAAACTCTTATTTTTTGGCTGTTACGGTCCTTTCCGTCTAAATCTGTTAAATTTTTAATAAATCTTACTAAAATGATTAAATTTTAACTAAAATAACTAAAATACCCTCCCTCTCTCTCTCTCTCCAAGCCTTCCCCCCCTCTCTCTGTTTTCACCACACCCCCCCCCCTCCCTCTCTCTCTTTCCTCGGTTTGGCCTCTCCCAATCCCGACTGGGTTGCCCCCTTACTCCCTCTCTTGGTTTCGCTGCCTCCCACCCGCCGCCATTCGCCCCCCACCCCGTGACTGGGCCCCCTCTTCGATCACCCCCACCTCGCTATTGGGTCCACCCCCCCACCAATTCGCGATTTGGGTTTTGGGCCCCTCCCCCACCACGACACCTATGCTCCCCCGCCCCTCTCTCCTTCCAATCTAGTTTGTCCTCTCTTCTAATGATTTGGTTTGCCCCCGCCCCAGCCCCCCCCCCCCCCCCCCCCCCCCCCCCCCCCCCCCTCAACACCCTTCCGAGATTTGGGTTGGCTCCCCACCGCCACCATTGAACTCACTCTGTCGCAGATCACCTCTCCCCCCCACCGGCCCGAACTAGGTTTTGAGAAAAGAAGAGTGAGAGAGGAGAGAGAGAAAACAGAGGAAACTTTTTTGTTTTTTTAATTATTTTTTAATTTTTATTAAATTAATTACTATTAGATTACTAAAATACCATCACAAGTTAATGGATTTAGATGAAAAGGATCATAACGGCAAAAAAAAAAAAAAAAAAAAAAAAGAGTTTAGGGTCATCTCGGCAAAAAAATAATAATAAAAGAACAGTGATCAAACTGTTACCTTTGAAAGAGTTCAGAAACTATTTAGACCAATTAGTATGTTATTTAATAAGTAAACTTGTTCTTCTACTCCTTGTACGATACTGATTTTGGAATTTGTTAGAATCCAATCCCATCAAACAACAGTTGAATTGGGAAAAGTTTTTTGGATGACGACTTTACCCATTGGTTTAAAAACTCCTACTGTGAGTACTTACATGTCTGTTTTCTTTTTTGATTTTCACATAAGAAAAAACATTTTATGATTTCTTTGTTCACAAATGAAATGTGTATTGTAAATGAAACTTCTTTATTTCATGGGTTTAGATATTAGGTTTGAACCTAAAATTTTTCATTTTATTTTTATCTTTTTCTGAAAAATCAACCAAAATTTTTAACTAATTTTTTAAAAGTTAACGAATTTCAACATAAAAATATCATTCCTAACTGGTATACCAAAGGCATCATTAGTTATATAGTGAGTCCAAAAAGTAGAAGACAACATAAGTGTACCAATGAGCCAGCTAGCTTTGTATTCATGGATATGAAAATCCCCATAATTCCAACGTAACCGTACTATAGAAGACAAATAGGGGACTATGTTTGCTCTTTTTTTTTTTTTTTTGGTGAAATATAGAACACATGTTGTGTGGCTTGTGCCACGTGGTCGAAATATATTGGACAAGAAGCATGAGGGTCCGAGATTATGAGCGAATTCGGAGTACGGGACTCGCGAATAAGGAGATTACAAATGTTTTGAATTAGCCTTGCAGGTAAGACTATCTCCAATATTCGCCACAAAAACGTGTAAAAATGATGTATTTAATATGCATAATGATATTTCAAATGTTATATTTCATGAAGTTTAAAATTTGTAAAAATGAACTACGATATTTAACATTGTATAAGAGAATCGAGCCACTTGACCATGTGCCCCCTTACCAATTTCTATGTAACCAAATTGACGTGCTACCGCATATGTGATACGTTAACATCAGTTCTTAAATTTCACACTTCTTTATTAATATATATTTTTATTACAAATAATTGCACCAAACATTTTAGGTCGTATACTTTCGTACCTACGTATTGTTGTTATAAAATGCATTCTTAAAACCCACCAAATCTTATGTGGACCTAAGGTTTAATTCAATCCAAACCCAAAAAATTCAATCTTTTTTTTTTCCCTGAAAAATGAACTTCAGTTTCATCATTGACAGTTTTTGTAACTCAAACTTCAAAAGTCTATAATTTTGCATATACAAGCCTAAATGAGATGAATTTTTTTTAAAAAAAATTGCATAGAATTTCAAGACGAATAAAACAAGTTTCGTAGTGATTTTTTTTTTCTGAACACATATGAAATTTTTACACTTTTTAGTTTCGACAATTCAGACGCCTAACCAAACGCATATTCAATTTAACTCAATTTCAACATAAAAAATTCGGTTTTAACCCATGCACCAAACGCATGAGTGTATAGGCTCCAATCCCACCATAAACTTATATAATATCTTATACTCAAAAGCCAGATAGCTGAGTTTGATTCTTAAATTAATATGTTTATGTTTTTTCTTTTTCTCATATTTAGATTTTTAACTTTTATAATTAATTAATTAGAAAAAAAACTGAAACTAGTATAACTAGGTTAATAATTCAAAAATGTCCTTTTTGAAGGTTAATCTTACAAATCATAAAAAACTAATATAATCATGATGTATAAGAATAGAAAAGTTTTTTTTTAAAAAAATAAAATGTTTACGTTTTTTCCCCCTCTCACCTTTTATACTTGATTAATTAATTGGATAAAAAAAAACTCAAACTACTATGATTAGGATAATAATTCAGAAATGTCTTTTTGAAGGTCAATCTTATAATCGCTAAAAAAAAAAAATGAAATCATGATTTATTGGAATAAACAAATTATTTTACAAGGTTAGTATATTATAGTGAATAATGACTTCATGTACCGTAGCAAAAAATTTGAATATTGTATTTAAAAATGACGAGGAACGATCCTCTCATGATCGTTACATGTCTAGTATTAAATAAAATTGGAGCATTTGAATTAATATTTACAATGATAGTTATTGTTGTGATTAAATCTTTAATAGTGATATTTTAACCGGTAGTTACAATTACAATAACATAATCAATTATTATTATTTTTTTGAGTAAAACATATTCAATTAATTTTGATATGATTATATAAATAAAATGGGTGTAATTGTATTGTCTAAAAAAATCATTTACTGTATTACGTTTCATATGATATATACCGTCTAATTATTATCTCACAGTCAAAATAAGTGAACTTATTAGAATTATCTGGTCATGGTATCCCATCATAGAATTCCTCGTATTTCTTTGCTATATTGAATGGACCCGACTAAAATGTTTTTACCATTGAATTTATTATCCTCTTATGTATAATAGGTGGACTTAGCTTGATCATGAAGGATAATGACAGAAAATTGTGAGACTAGCCAAATTAGTATAATATTCTTAGAGAAAAAAAGACAACTATAGTCCTTTCTTTTTCCTAATGATCTTCTTGTCGTATACACGTGACAGGTATGTTCAAATATTCAACGTTTTTTAACTAGTATTCACACCCAAAAAAAAAAATTTAACTAGTGGGAACACATGCTTTGCATATGTGGTATATATAATGTTATGCTAGTAATTTAGATTTTATAGGTCAATAAGAGTAATCTTTACTTTTAACATCTATTTAAAATATTTATTTTTATTAAAGGATATTTAAAAATATTTATGATTATAAGAAGAAAAATAATTATAATTAGAAAAACGCATGGAACTTTCTATCATTATATTTTTATTATTGAAAGTTGCATTGCAAAATTATTGAGAAGATTATTTGACTGGACAATTAATGGAACGTATTTATAATCACTTTGACATAAATAATATTTTTGAGGTTCGTAACAAAAACATTTAAGTGGGAAAATATTTATAAAAAACGATTTTAATAGAGACAAATTAGAATAAAAATTGTTTAAAATATAATTTAAAATTTAGGGAAAAAGAAATTAAAAAATGAAGAAGTAAGATTTTTTTGTTTTGAAAAAAAAAAAGAGCAAAAATTGAGAAAGTTAGAGAAAAGAGTACAAAAGCAAAAAAGAAGGGGAAACAAATACCGTACAGTGCTTTTAGACGACCTTGGAATGAATAGGGTTTCGAAAACCCTCTTTTTTAGTGTAGTTACTGGACATGTGAAATAATGACAAAATGCTATTCCAAGTATGCTTGGTCAAACTATCGAGGTTTTAATGTAATGACTAGGACGCCTTTGTTAGGTCTCCTCACTCTTTTCACTCAGATTCGAAATTTAGTAATCTTTTTCGACCATTACTCTAGTTTTGACTGTTGAAACATTGGACTTAGTGGCAAGCAGTAGGGGATCTGGGCCGAAAGCTTGGCGAGACTGGTATCAAGCTTTGGTTTACTCCTTTGGTAGTCCCTGGGATTGCTCACATGCCGAAGGGACATGGGAGTGGAGTGGATACTACCCGATTCCCCTACCCAATTCCCCTTCTTATTAAGCAGAAAAAAAGGTGCATTATGTAATACAATGAAAGTCAGTAATCATATAACTACCAGTAGTAGATATAGCGGTAAGGGATGATTACCTCATATCACTCTTTCTGTTAAATATTTGAATTTTTTGTGTAATTAATACGTCTATACCTATATAGCAACATTTAACAAGATGGACTCATCACATTTCCATTCCATATACAGCCCTATGTATTTTAAAGTGGCGTTGGGTGGAAATGTGAGAACACCACCCATAACCTTTTTCAGAGAAAAAAAGAAGTTGGTAATTATAATTATCTATTCATAATTTGTTTGAAATTCAAAAAAGGTATGAAAAAGACAAGATTTAACAATCATAATGAGCGTAAGCTCACAAAAAGTGAACTAAATGTACGACATAATTACACTAGAGAAGGGATCCCATAATTTAAATTAAAAAGTCAAAAATTGAAAAGTTCAAATTAAAGCTAAGCAAGTAGATTTTAAAAGTAAATTGAAAAGGCCCATAACTTTTATCAACATCCCTATAACAGTGTCACCATCTTGGTCTTGATTGAGGTAGTTGATGGTCTGGACAGTTGATTATTAATGTGTTACCCAACCACTTTTTTCTCTAAAAGAGCCTCCTATAATTTGGAGAGAGAATCCCCATGTGCTTTCCCGTTGTTTGGTTACATCCATTAGGGAAACATACAAATACATACACACACACACATACATACATATATTTATATACACATACATATATTTTGCCAACCATTTTACACTAGATTTCCATGTGCCCTTTAACATATTTTGTAATTTATTAATTTTATTAATTTCAAGAGCTTGCAATGATTAGATCTCTGTTGGCCATACAATATTGTTTTAAAATACAAACATTAGTCTTTGGGCCCACAAAAGTTAAACCTAGGCCCACCTTATTATCCAACAACATGGTCCCCCATGTCTTTTGTTGGTGTTTGGGTCCAAGTGACAGGTTGGAAAAGAAAGGCCATAAATCCAAAGAATAAACACAATTAAAGATGAGTATCCTTTTTATTTTTGTTTTTAGTTTTTGGCCTTTTTTGAGACATTTTATAGGGTGTCTACTCTATGCAAGTTTTGTTATCAGGTTCATTAAACTTTTTATTGACAATAATACTGAATTATTTTTGTTTCTAACCATAACAAGGAATCAACTTGGCATGTGCTGTAGATGATGTTAGTTTGGGACAATCTGGCAAAATCAACTGAAATTGATAACTTATCACCACCAACTCTTTATAATTTCCCACTTTTAGCAAAACTTGACCACTTTGATGTACTTCTAATTCTAGATTAAGCCCATATTGACTTGTTTGTCAGAGATTACTATAAGCTTCTTTTGGTTTCTTACCTGAAGAAGTGCTCTATGAAGTCAAAAAATGTGATTTACAATAAAAGTTCTTATGAATAGAATTTAAAACTTATAACAAAGTTTAAGTTAGACATTATATTTAATATTTTTATTACTTATTAGAGATCTTTAAAACTCATTTTGATCTCATAAGCTATTTGGTTCCAAACACTTAAAAACTATAATTTTTACTTCTATTCTTCTACTGACTAAAAAAAAAAAAAAAAAATTGTCAACGGACCAAAGTGTTGATTTTCTCATGTGAAATTTTGGTTCTTAATGAACATTATTATTTTTTAGTTTTACAATTAATTATGTCATACAACATGAATTAGGTTAGAAAAAACATCCGCAATATAACCTCCAAAAAAAAAAAACACAAAGTTTTAAAAAAAAAAATTATAAGTGTCGGATGAGATCTACTATCAGATACAAAAACTTTTTTATTCATATATGTAGCATATATACCTCTGTTAAGACATTATTAACAGCGGTGGCTTGTTACAAAGGGTTGTAAATTGTAGTTAATTGCTTGGGTCCATTAAAAAAAATAAATTAAATACATAGAATACCAATCCTTTTGCTTTCGGAGGTTTTCAACAGAAGAGGAACAGATACTGCAAAACGCATACGCATCTTTAGGAACAAAACAAGTACTATACATTATAGACTGATTTTGGGACCATTTTTAATTAACAAAAGAGTTTTTGCCCCCTCTTTTGAAAGGAACACAGGATTCTTCTTTTTTTCTTTTTTTTTTTTTTTAAGAAATTAAAAATGAAAGGATTTAAATTCTATATCTTATAAGGTAATTGAGTATATAAATTCGCTGTTAGATTAACACAACTCTTTGTGATTCAATACATCACATCATGAATAGTTGTTTCAAAATTTTTTTTTTTTTTTTTTTTTCATTTTCTTTTGATTAATGATGCAGTGTGGTGCGCGTGAATGTACATGTGTTTATAGGACCAAGTGATTAGAAAATACTTTGCACCTAGAAGATTTTGACAAGGTCTATATATGCATACATATATATTTATATGTTTATAGGCTAGATAACAATGATCACACGCATATTTTTGTTTAATATCTTGGTGATTTTATTTTCTTGGTGGAATGTATTGCTTGCATTGCATCCTTGGAGCCACGTCTATGATCTGACTGCAAAACCACGTTTATCTTGCAAATTTTTTTTTTTAAGATATAATATTTGTGGCGTAAAAGAAACTCAAATAGGAAAGGGAGTCAACTGATACTTCAACTTTAATAATATGTGTAGGGGACGTCTATCGATAGGAATATTATTTCTTTAGTTTGTAACTGCACATAAGAAAAGGAAGAAAAATCATGTCCAAAAAAAAAATCAAAACTATATATATATATATATATATATATCAGTTACTTTTCTTGAAACTTAAGCTAATTTATTTTATTATTAATATTCATTCTCCCACCCTTAATTATTTTATTGCCGTAAGTAAATAGGGCCCTAATGAAAAAAAAGGCAATCACTTAAGCTTGATTTTTCTTATATATATATATATATATATATATATATACAAGAAAAGAAATAAGTTTAATTATTTCTTGTTGTTTAATAATTTTCTCACCCTTAATTTGTTTTTCGCGTAACTAAATTGGGCCCTAGTTAAATATGTATATATATATATATATATGCATATGTATGTATCCGAATGGAAAAAAGAAGGCAATAACTAAATTGTGTGATCAGGCAAGCACGCATGACATTTAGGGGGCAAAAAAAAAAAAAAAGAAAGAAAGAATAATCAAGCACGCACGAGACGAGTCCTTGTTTCATGTCCACTCAATCCAATATACACACTTTTCTTTTTTTTTTTTTGGCATGCCAATATTATATATATATATATATATGTGTGTGTGTGTGTGTCACTTTTCTCTCTTTCTCATCTCCATGAATATGATGATGACTTGATATATATTATAAATTTGAATAAACTTGTAGGGTTCCCTTTTCCCCGCTGTGGATTACAATTCTCCAAGTTATAATTGAAATAGTGTCAATGATGATATGATGAATATGCATGATTGCATATATGATTCGTCTTACATATGTACATTGATATATATATATATATATGTGTGTGTGTATGTAAATACGGCATAATGTGCCAATCAAGATAGAGAGGAGGGTAGTGGGGTGAATATTGAGGTATTAATGATGTTCCGTGGAACATGGGTTGGGCTGATTGTGATATATTGGTTTGTTGAGCTTGCCTAGTAGAGTTCAAGCACGTCACATGTTATTTCTTTGATTTAGAAAGTGGGGTCGCTTAGCTTCTTTTTTTTTTTTTTTTTTTCAAATTTTGTATTTCACACAAATAAGAACATACATATATTACACGAGGCAAATTGATTACAAGGATCTTCGTAAGAAAAAATTTAGTGGATCTATAAGTGGATTCTACGAAATTATAATTTTTAAACAATTATTAACTAAAAAAAAACTCGTAGTACTTATAAACCACTCAAAATCCTCATTCCCTGCCGGTGTGAGATTTGCTATAGAGATTATCAGTTGTTTTGATATTCAAATAAGTAAGAATACACACATATCTCATGAAACAGATCGAACATAAGAACTTTTAAAAGGAGGAATTTAATGAAATCTTAAATGGACACCGCTAAGTTCTCCCATAAATATGTATCATTCTCAGCCTAGTAAATATATCGTTTTCTTCTATTATAAAATTTCATGTTAATAAAGTTTTTTTTTTCTTTTTTCTGATTGATAGTTATTTTTCTAGTTAAAGTCTGATAGATTGTTACTAGAGCTTAACTTATAATTATCTATAGCGTCCACTAATCATTACTATATCAATAAAAGCTGCCGATATTGTTGAAGATGGAAAAAAAAAAAATTTAAGGAAAGTTTGGCAATATTTATTCTAAATTGTAAACATCTGCTTTATAAATGGACCTAAAAATCTGGGTAATACATCAAGCCAGATACAAGAATTAGAGGAATTTTAATACAAAAATCTTCTTTAGACTAGCTTAATTTGTTGAAGATGGAATTTTAATACATCTATCTCTTAATTTTATATGACTAATAAATCACCTTTTAAATTTTTGAAAATATTAACAAATTACTTCATCACAAAATATTGCAAAATGTCACTTCAAAAAAGAAAAAAGAAAAAATTACACAATGTCCCCTGATCGACGATGATGGTAAAAATATATTACAAATAATATGCTCATATATACACGATGTAATTTTATTTGAAAAACTAAATTGATATTTTAAATGATAATCTGAGTACGTTATAAACAATATACGAAAGCATACATTTTCTTACAAATTTTAACATCATTCATTCATATGGAGCACTCTACATTATTTATCAAATTAAGGGTACGATTTTTCACAATTGAAAATTTCCAAAGAAAATTCTGCAAATCACTCGACTTTCAGGGACAAAAGTGCTAAAAATCCTTTAAAGAATCAATATATATATATATATATATATATGTATATCTGTGTGTGTATATCAAAAAATCGGGATGAATAAAGGATAAATGGTCAAACACTTTTTGCAAGATTTATTTATATATAGAGCTACCAATATTCATCCCCGCCGATCTGAAACACACACAATACTCGATTTATTCCTTATAAGATCATTGAGATATTATTGATTTGAGGGAAATAAATAATAAAAAGTTTACTAGGACCACCACTGAACATCCCTTTGATTCTCTACGCTGTTTTAGTTCTGGTAAAGGCCAATGAGAAGAATATATTTGCCTTCGAACTAAACAAGTAAAACTTTTGTTTTTATTTTCTTCACCTATATATATACAAGTATATATGTATAGACAAAATATTCCATCTAGAGAGAGAGAGAGAGAGAGAGAGAATTAAGGTCTTTATATATTAGCAACTAGTTAGCCTATTTAGCCTTGGTAACGGCAAGCATATATATGTGTGTGTGTGTAGATATATATATATATATATATATATATACACACACATATATGCATATTTATAGATATCTGAGCAACAAGTATATGCTTGGGTTTGGAAGTACTCACTTTTTCTCATTATTCCAGCAAAAAAGTCACTTTTTCATTGTAACATTATCATGCACAAGACAAAAATGCTTGCATAAAATCAGGGAATTCTATTCAATATGCTTTTTATTAAGTGGATGACAACGGACTCTTCTTTCTCTTCAGCGAGACAAATATATTTAACATTGTTATGAAAAAAAAAAAAAAAAAAAAAAAAAGAAGATGAACTTTAAAAAGAAACATATTCAATTACCGTAAGGAAATCAATGTAGTGTGAATAGACAACATTGTACATATGCATTGGCTTTTAACAGAAAAATGTTATTATTTAAGCTTCTGACCACATTTACAACTTCTTTTTTTTTTTTTTTTTTTTTTTGAAAGGTTACCACATATAACTTCAATATTATTTCAAACTCCAATAATTCTTATATTATAAGATAAGCAAAAGAAATTTTATTTCGATATTTTACATCAACTGAAAACGAATTAAAACCATTTTGAGATGTGGAAATCAAGTAATTGTTCCCAACACTGAAGGCCTTCTGATGAGTGATGAGTAGTTGAGTTAGGTTCATGTTCAAATCATATATTGCTCTTTACACGTTGTTAGTCCATTTCTATTCATCATTATCTTTAAGTATTTGTATATATTCTTCTTTGAAGGTTATGTAAGTGCCATAAAAATGGCCATTTGATTCGTATTGATGTTGTCGCCAAATTGACAAATTTTGAATATTAATCTAACAAAAATATATGTGATAAGACATTTTTTTTTAAGGGGAAAACAAAACTAACATTAATGTTCTGTTTGGTACCATGGATTATTGGAAGAAAAGAAAAGGGTGAAGAAAAACTCTTTTAACGCTTGTTTGATAGAGAAGAAAGAAATTAGAAAGAGAAAATATGAGGGGTTTTTCAGTGCGATTGGGCTTGTCTTATTATTATTATTATTATGTTTTCAAATATGGATGGATTATAGGAGGGAATATATACTACTCATACTTAAAATTAAAGTACAGTTTTTCCCTTTAAATTTCTTTTAATCTTTTATCTTTTATATTTCTACACACTATTAATAGGTAAAAATGCAATTCAAGTATAAGATTTTATCTTGGATCGCTTTAACTTCTAATACCAAACAAGTGAAAGGTAAATTCATTTTCTTTCTTCCTCTCATACTAAATATCATTAAGAAAGAACAATATATTTTTTTTCTATCATTCTTATTTTCCATCACCTTCATATATCTTGTCTATCTTCCTTCCTACTCAACGTAAGCTATAAGGGCACTTGGGTGAACATTTTTAACTCTAATATTTTTATCAAATTTTGTTAAAATATCTTATCGATAGGGTTTTGTTTTAATATGTCAATGTTATATACAAATGAATTATTTGACGTTATTTTAATTATTTAATCAGATAAAAAAAATTATACATAGAGAGAGAAGAGGGTGAATTGTCACATACATATATTTATATTTATATTTATTGAGAGACATTGACAAAGAAATATGTGGTTGTGGGGAGCCATGTGACAAAGGAATCTGACACTACATTTTTAGTTTTTGAATTATATAGAACACCCTTCTCTCTCTTTCAATATTAGTGGTCTTGATGCCTCACAAGGATGGAAATACAACCACCTAGAAATTGCAAGCGCAGCTGCAATGGGATAAAATATAAGTTGTGTTTGTTAGAAACTTCTTCAATGAATACTTTTCCAAAATATTCTTCTATAATATAGATATGGAGGGGTTGTTGTACGGTACTCTTTTATGTGCTATTTATACATTATTTTGTGATATATTATAATAATAATATAATTTTAATGCAATATTTTTCAATGATATTTTTTTTATATTAATATTTGAATAATATCATGTGATAAGATTTTAAATATAAAATTGCATGAAAATTAATTAGTTGTTATAAGTTTTTGAACAGAAAATTATATACAAATACGTACTTCATATATAGTACCGTATAAGAGACACGTTATATTTATTTATATATGTTTGTGTCATGTATATTCTATCTTTATTGGTATAAGATAGCATTGACATGGAAATAACAATCAACATCATCACGAGTTCCGAGAAAAAAAATGTTGTACAATATGATAATGTTTTATAACATTTATGACTATTTCTTGGTCTTGGATGTTATGGCCTCCATGTATAACCATTTGTTCACATACGAAATTCTTACTTCTTTAATATTTCCCACCTACTACAACTAAAATATTTAGTTCATATAAGATTAATTATTATTTGTATACAATACATAAGCAATATATAGAAAGAAGAGGCTCACTCTTGGCCGGCTATAATATTGTATTTGACTAATAATAGGTCAATTTTCACACATTGCTTTCGTATTATTAAATTAAAAATCATGAGTATCATTAAATCCGAAATATTGAAAAACAATTATCAATAGAGTATTAAAAGCCGAATTTAAAAAAACAAAATAAATTAATTATTCTTTAATCCTTTTCATCTGCCAAAAAAAAAAAAAAAAGCAATTTGCCAATCATCAATGTTCGCTCTATCTAATCACTAATGCTTGATTTTTTGCTCTATCTAATCACTAATGCTTGATTTTTAGCTATATATATATATATATATATATATATATATAGAGAAGGAAAGCCAAACAAGATTCCTCTCCATGAAACCAAATTTTCTTTAGGCATATGAGAAGCAAAAACAAGAAAATGAGTTCTAGCAATATCAATAATATAAGTAGTACGTTGCTTCTATAATGTTTTCTAGATGGAAGGGAGGGAGCGGGAGTACTAATGGGACAATTAGATGGAAAAGAGAATGAAAAGAAAAATAGGATCGATAAAAATTATTGTAGGGTCCATTAATTTATTGTCCTTCTTTTAAAAATAAAACAATAAAAATAAATGAATAAAAAATAATTATATAACTTCTTTCTTTCTTTTTGTTTGTTTTTTTGTTTTTGTTTTTCCTTTCTAGCCGTCAAATAATCAATAATCAAAAGGAAAACTAATTCTTTCTATCATTTTAATTTTTCAATTTTTTTAAATTTTTTCTATGTCTTATTTTCTTCTGATTCCTATCAAATACATAATTAATCTGCATGCACTTATGCACGTGGTTTGTAATTGCAGTGCCTTTTTTTTTTTTTTTTTTGTGGCTATTCTATGAGAATGGTTTTTTTAATTAATCCTTGTTTTTTTTTTAAGAACGTCCCTATACAAATTTTTTTTTTTAGGTAGAACGCTATACAAATTTGTTTTTGATAAATAACCCTAAACAAATTTGTTGGGTATTGCTACATGTACCGAACTATGTACAACAAAAATGTGGTGTCCACTTAGATAAATTCTCTATGTATATTTAGAGAGAGAGAGAAAGAGTAATTTAGCGTGTATTTTTTTCCCTATATCTTATTATAGATTATATACTGCCGACCACTCACAAATCATCAATTGGAGGATTACGTTCCTTAATATGTATTAACTTAAATAATTAAGCTTTTTTCTCCTCCAATATTGTTCAACAGCTACCCATTTGTTGCATTGTTTTTCCTTTTCCCTACTAAATATGCTCGATGATTTAAGCTTGGATTTCAAGCAAAAAGAAATAAAAAAGCTATTTGTTAGAAGGCTTATCTGCATGGATACCTACAGAATTTCTCATATTTGACAACTAGATTATTACTGACTTAAAAATCTTGATAATTGACTATTCAAATTTTAAAATATGTTACAATTTAACCTCAATAGAAAATATGATTAAGTTATAGGTCACATGTGAGTCCTATGTAAGAACTCCATAAAAAAGTTTCGATCCCGGCCTAGTTTTTTTATTTTGAGCCATTTATACTTCATGTTCACCCTTTTAATAATCGTGATGGACCGTGTCGTATCAATCTATAATAAATAGCAGTAGCATCAAGCTTGACTCACGATGCATTTACGTATGTGTCTCGCTCTTAACATGCTTGCGCTTTAATCATGCTCAATAGAAAAATTGTAAATGAGTCTAGAATGCAATGTAAAACATTGGTTTTTAACAAAAGCAAATTATATAACCAAAAAGAAACTAAAACATCAAAAACCTTAATAAGTAAAAACTCAAATAAGATAAAATCTTGGTAAAAAAAAAAAAAAAGAATACACTATAAGTCTCGTGTGAAAATTATAAAATTCACAAAAAAGAGTAATATTTTCATATTAAAGTCCTGTTGCTTAACGTGCTCATGCTCATGTCTAACAAGTCGTGGCCTTGGGGGTTATTTGTATAAAAGTTTAATTAGAAGTCCTTAGCCATGAAAAAGACACTATTACCCTTTTGTAATGAATAAAATTGAACTCAATACAGAAATTTTAAATAGGAAACAACATTCATTAAAGAAAGGAAATTTCCTTAATTCTCAAATTATTGAGTCTAGCTTTATTATTGTAATTAAATATATGTGATAAAGAAGAATGAGTACATTATAAGATAAATGAAATACGCCCATAAAACTAATCGATCGAAAGAAGAAGCCCCATTACCAAAAAAAAAAAAAAAAAAGTTACGATAATGATAAAAATAATTATAATAAAACACCATACGTTATATGATAACAAAATCAGAAGAGACTTATTATAATGACGAACCGAGAGATGTGATGATGATTAGGAAAATGAGCCTTAGAATCAGAACCAAAAGTTATCATAACGATAAAGTTAATTATGATAAATATTTAGTAATTAATAAGTTAAAGAAGCAATTTAAAAATGTGAAAAATTCACATAATTTCAAAACTTAAGAAACGATTTGTTTTTTCATTATCATCCGACAACGTTTTGTAGTAAATGCCAAAAATTTAAATAAGATAAACTAAATTAGAATTAAAAAAATACATATCCTACCAAATAAGGAATATATGTTTTTGAATATAGAAAAATGAGAAAAATAAGTACATAAGTAATGTTATTTTTTGTTAAAAAAGAAAATAGACATAAACTTAATATTATGAAAAATAGGCACATTTTAAAAAAATTACCAAAAAATAGATAGTTTTATAATCATTTAATAGTTGTATTGTGTCATATCATGTCATTTTTTAATATGTATTCTTAGGATCCATTTAGAGCAAAAGTTCCAACTTCATTTCTAAATGTTGTTGTTGTTTATATATATATATATCTTCAATTCAAAAGCCATTTTTTACTATTTATATTTCCAAATGTCAACAGTAAACTCAAACTTTAAAAGTTTATAATTTTTTTATTTTAAATCAAAATAAGATAATTCTTATATCAAAATACTCACAACGACGAGATAAACAAAACAAGATCTATATCACTTTTTTTTTCTGAATACATTTTAAGCTTTTGCATTATTTTTTATATCACAACATACATTTCTAACCCAACCTCTAAAACTCTATATTCAAATATCCCTAAATGGATCCTTAACCGTGCTGGTATTGACATCTCTAACAGGATTTTAAAGTTTAATGAGAAATATTTTCTAAACATGAAAAATTAAGGGGGCAATAAAAATAACCTGTCATTGATGATAATGTTTACGGGTCACAATCTTGAATTTTCTAATGGAGATTTTTTTTTTTGGGTAGAAATTGTTGTGGCGGAATAGAAACTTGTCAGATACCACACATTGAAACAGTGATTATGCATCATTATTAGTTTTTTTTTTAAGGGTACATGATCACTAATTTTAACTCTCGACAATTCCCCAATAATTAGCAAACTATCTTTCTTGTTTTGGTTTTTGATACAAAAGGAACAATAATTAGCAACCTGTTTAACTACAATGAATAAATCACACACATATAACATGAAGGTTAACTTCATTAATGTTTATTAAACTATAACACTATGTTAATTTTTAATGTGATTGAAAAGTGTTTTTTTTTTTCTTTTTTTGGTATGAAATATTAAGAAATGAGTGAACAGTGTTAACATATCTCTTAGACATTAAGTAAAAATTTCTTTAGACATTGACATAAATTTTCGCTAAAAGGTCCTATTATCGGGTCATCTTCCTTGACAAAGAATGCATTACCTCATTTTCATCAAATATGCTAATGATAAAGTATGTGATGCTATGGTATTGGATACTCTAAAATCAGGCACAAAACTAAAAAAGAATAAAAATGAGCTTGCGTCTAATGTACGGATTTGAAATAAAATTTTTAAGTTGAAATTGATTGACTTTTTAAAAATTAATTATAATTTTTGATAATTTTTCAAAAAAAAATTTTAAATGAAAATTTTAAATTTGAATTTTGAACCAAACACATTTAAAATTTTAAATTTTAACCTTAATAGAATTATCTAATATTTTTTTTTGTTAAAGAATTATCTGACACTTAAATCTTTGATCATTCATCTATTAAGACAATAAAATGGTAAAGGAAGAGCTGACAAGTCTTTGAGAAGGGTACTTTGGAACTTTGCAGGCAATGCTCTTTCGGGTGTGTTTCACAGAGGTTTTATTTTGCTTCTAGTCAGTTAAAAAAAAAAAAAAAAAAAAAGTAAAAAACATGATTTCTCAATAAATATTTGAAATTAATGAATTTTTAAGGTTAAAATGATATTTAAAATTCTCTAATAAGTAATTAAAATTTTAAAATAAAATTTTATTTTCTAATTTAAATTTTGTTATAAATTTTAAAATCTACTTATATAAACTTTTATCAAAAACTTTATTTTAAAAATATTTTTAATAAATTATCTTATTTTCAGAAATTATTTTTGAATCTAAAAGATCAAAAACAAAATTTGGAAGACTCTGCCATATAAACCCTTCCTCTTCCTTCTGTGCACTTGTACATTCTGTGCACTTGTACATAAATCCTCTCTCTCTCTCTCTCTCTCTATTTCTTTCTCTCTCCTGACAAGATCACATGCACATGCAGACAGGTCTTGACCCACCTACATACTCATCCCACATGGATGTGCGGGATAGAGCCTTGAGGATTTCTGACCCACACAAAACCAACAGAACTTCCCTCTCTCTCTCCCTCTCCCTCTCTCTCTCTCTCTCTGTCCTCCCCTCTCTCTCTCTCTCTCTCTCCCTCTAAAAAAAATACTTCCCTTTTTTTTATTTATTATTATTATTTTTTTCAATTCTTGTCTTACGCTCTTGACTCTCTATCTCTCTCTCTCTCTAACCTCATTGGTTTATTACACCTCCTTTACATTATAGGCCATTGCAAACCTTCCCTGTCTCTCCTGAGCTGTCTTTCCCACTTGTTCCAAGAGTGGGAAAAATCCCTCCTTGGATCTGCAGAGATTCTTTACTCTTTGCATTTTTTAGAGCAAAAAAAAAAAAAAAAAAAACTTATATTGCTGGTAAAACTCTGTTCTTTGCATTTTTTTTGCTCTATTCATCTTCCAATATTATAGTTTACTGGGGTCCCCTCTTTTGGTGAGACAACTGTTGTTGTTGGTGTGCAATTTCCTGATTTGTCTCTGAGCAACCAAACAAGTTTCTTTCCCTCACTGACTGGGTTTGTTATGCTCTCTTTTGGGTATGTTCCTTTTTCTGTTGTGGGTTTTCCCTTCTTGTTGAGAAAGTGGTTGAGATTGGGGCAGAAATCCGTGACTTCCACAAAAAGTTTCAATCTTTTTCTTTTTTTTCCTATTTTTCTCTTGGTGGGTTTTCTAAGGAAGAAAAAAGTTTGCATCTTTTAGCTGTGAACGAGTAGTTTATGTCGGCATTCTGATGAGTAAATTCTTTTGGTACAAAGAATGTGCTTATATTATTGAGCTGTTTGAGTTTACAAGAGGGTAAAGTTTATAATTTTCCCTTCTTTAAATTTTTTTTTTCTTTCTTGTACTTGAAGATTGGATATTGTTGTCAGAGGGAAGCAAAATGTCCGGTCTTTGATCTGTGTGAATGAATTACTGCTTCAATCTAGGATTTGACTTGCCCAAGAATCCTAAGGATATTTATCTGCAATTTTTTCTGATACAATTGATTTTTGGGTGTCAGAGGGTATAAACAACCTCTGTTAGGTGTCTGAAACATATTGTGGGCTGCCCAAAAAAAAAAAAAAAGAGGAAAAAAAAAAAAAAAAAACTGGTCCCAAACATTTGTTTGAAGAATGCTGTGAGTAATCTTATCTGGGTTGGAGAGAATTTATGTTTTGAGAGAGGCTTGAGAAGTGGGCGTGATTAATATCAAGTCTTGAGGAAGAGATAAGAATAAGAAGAAGTTGAAAAATGGCTGCAAAACTTTTGCATTCCTTGGCTGATGAGAATCCAGATTTGCAGAAGCAAATTGGATGCATGACCGGGATTTTTCAAATCTTCGATCGCCACCACGTCCTCACCGGAAAACGCCTTCCCCACAAGCGCCTTCCTCCGGGTAAATTGCGCCTTTTTTTTTTTTAACTTGAATTTCCATTGTATGCACAGATCCTGCAAAGTTCTTCACTGGCACTGTTTTGACTTTTTTAGTTCTAAATAATTTTGTCTTGGGTCTCATAATCTGATTGCTTTTGCTATGACATTGTTCATCTTCGATTGAATCTATATGTTAATAAAAAAAATTTCCTCATGTTTGTTGACTTAGGCTTTTAACATTTGAGTTTTTATAGGTAATTCGAGCTTCGGCAACAATGTCTTGGAAAGAAATTATAATAATTTACACTATCAACAGAATTCAGTAAGCACTTTCTTCTCCATTTCCATTCTTTTACTAAATTTATTGAATTTTGTAATGATTTGTTTTTAGTCCGAAGCAATTGAAATAGCCTTACTGTCGATTCGTTCTGTGATTCCATATCTAAGCTTTAATTTCTGATGTTTTTAGCATACTTAATCTGATATTAAAAACCCGGTTTACGTGTTATTACCGTAGGAGATAAGTTTCAGCAAGAGTGGTAGTGAGAAACAGAGACCTTCCACAGAATCGTCAAGAGCGTCTTTCTCATCCGCTTGTTCATCTTCAGCATCATCCGTGGACTGTGACAAAACAGCCCAACATGAGGCTTCTTCCCTCGATCAAATCAGTGTTCCCGAAGTTTCCTCAAGGGAACCGGTGATGAACCAATCAAGTTCCTCCCCACGATTGGGGAGGCACTCTCTTGATCTCCGGGACGTTGTCAAGGACTCCATGTACAGGGAAGCCAGGGGATTGTCAGTCAAAACCACAGGTAAGGAAGAAGCAATTGGTCATGGAGTGAGGCATAGAGATTCGCCGAGGCCTTTACCGCTCTCCAAGCATGTGGATGGATCTAATGGGGTTGGGATTAGCGGAAAGCAGCATACATCGGTTGATCTTAAGGAGTCTCTTAGAGTTCTTGCTAAACTGAGAGAAGCACCTTGGTATAATGATGCTAGAGAAAATCCAAGATCGTCATACGAATCAAAAGATGGGTCTTGGCACCCGATTTCCAAGGACGCTCCTCGGTTTTCTTATGATGGAAGAGAAATTAATCGTCTATCCTTCGAGTCACGGGATGCTTTAAAATCAACTGTAAAGCTAAAAGAGTTGCCAAGACTTTCATTAGATAGTCGAGAAAGTTCGATCCGAGGTTCCAATTTTGATTCAAGACCAAGCCATTTTTCAAGAATCGCCAAGGGTAGTAGTGGCACCATGAATGAGAAAGACCCAAGTGTACCGCAGTCATCAGGGAGTCAAAAGCGACCTCCGAGTGTTGTAGCGAAGTTGATGGGCTTGGATGCACTGCCTGATTCTCCTCTTGCTAGTGATGATCAATTAGCAGTGATCAAAACCTTCCCGGATTATGACGGTGATTCGTCTACGAGATCGTTGAAAGCGAATAATATTAATAGGCCTATTCGAATTTCAAACTCCCCAAGAAACTCATTGAAAGAGCCAGCATCTCCACAGTGGAGAAATCCTGATTTGGTCATGAAACCCATCTCAAGTTCGAGGTTTCCAATCGAACCAGCTCCATGGAAAATGCAGGACGGAAATAGAGGTTCTCAGAGAACAAGTTCGAGACCAGTAAAAGTCCCGCCAAGAAGTCCAAGCTCGTTCCCTTCTGTTTATAGTGAGATTGAGAAGAGACTAAAAGATCTCGAATTCAAACAATCCGGAAAGGATCTTCGGGCCCTTAAACAGATATTGGAAGCAATGCAGGCAAAGGGACTGTTAGAGACTAGTAAACAAGAACAAGCTTCAAATTTTGGAGCCCAAGTACAACATGAAGAGAGATATGTGGGACCCAATCTGAATCTAAAGTCTTCTAGCCAAAGAAACAAGCAGAGCAGCCATGTTAATGCTTCCACCATTCGGGGGTCGGGTTCCTCGAGAACCTTTGAATCTCCAATAGTGATCATGAAACCAGCTAAACTAGTTGAAAAGTCTAGTCTTTCTACTTCCTCAGTCGTTTCTTCTGACTGTTTTTCTGATAGAAAGGGTTCCAATAGCAGCCTAGCGGCTAAAGATCATTCCCCTAAGTACAGTCGTCGGGACGGCGGTGTTAGCTCTGTTGACAAGAGAGGAAGTTCCAGGAATACGAAACAAACTCATTCATCATATAGGTCTCAACAGCATCCGGTAGAAAATGCTGCAACAAGTTCAGCAAAAAGCTCAGGATCAGTGAGCCCGAGGCTGCAACAGAAGAAGCTTGAGATGGAGAAACGATCCCGTCCACCTACTCCTCCATCCAATTCGAACAAACCACGAAGGCAAACTAATCGGCAGCCAGCAGATGCAGGTTCACCGGGTGGGAGAGCCAGACCGAAGTATCTTTCCTCGCAGCAATCAGATGACCAATTGAGTGAGATAAGCAATGAGTCGAAAACTTTGAGTTGCCAAGGTGACGACAACACATCTGTTCATTCAGAGGGCAATGTGGCTTTCGACTCGAAGTCGGATGTGGAAGTCACGAGTGACATGCGATCAACCAAAATGAATTCTAGCCTTAGCCCATCCACGAAGGGCGCCAAGTACTTGGCCACTGACTCAAAGGTGGGTGTTGTTTGTCTTCCGTTTTGGCTCAATTAATTTCAGCATTTGCTTGACAAATTCCTTTTCCTTATTCCAGAAAGCAAATCCAAGGCTGGACGAAGAGGAGTCATTCGCCGAACTGGCTTCGGTTGCACAGGAACATCCTAGTCCCGTCTCTGTTCTTGACAACTCTGCTTACAAAGATGATGCACCTTCCCCTGTTAAGCAGATACCAAATTGCCTCAAAGGTACATTTCTAAACAGCTAGTGATCAAAGAGTTTTTTCGGTTAAATGTAGTGTCCAACCAGAGGACTAGAGTGAGTTAGCTTAAAAAAATCCCGAACTATGTTCGTTACATTATAAATTTGTCAACAACCTTTCACAGCAAAGCAAACAAATAGGAGAATCCCCCGTAGAAGTTGTTTTCTCGGTATATATTTTGCTGCCCAATGCACGAAATCTACGTAAAGATGACAATAGGATGCTTAATATATTTTCCGCAAATGGGATGACGAAATCTAGGATTTTGAAGCTTGTAGTTCCGCTTCTGCTGAAGTTGAGTTAATATTTGACCAAGCCATACTTTACCTGATTGAAACTTTGGCATTTCGACATTTTATTACAAATCAAAGTTATCTGAATATATTTTTTTTGAGTTCTTTTGCATTTTTATGAGAAACACAGTAGGAGTATTGAAATCCACCAAATCTAACTTTGTAGACACTGGAGTTGCAGGTGACGATACTCAGGATTCCAGCGACAGCCCGGGTGAAGATCTATGGCGACCTGCAGAAAACCTGTCTAATAGCAAAGGGTCTGGTCTTACCTCTAAGATAAGCCGCAAGAAACTAGAAAATATTGAGAACTTGGTTCAGAAGCTTAGAAGATTGAACTCCAGTCATGATGAAGCCAGAACAGACTATATTGCATCACTCTGCGAGAATACAAATCCCGATCACAGATACATTTCCGAGATATTGTTAGCTTCCGGCCTCCTACTAAGAGACCTTGGTTCTGGCCTAACCTCATTTCAGCTCCATCCCTCGGGCCACCCCATCAACCCCGAGTTGTTCTTCGTCTTGGAGCAAACCAAGGCGAGCAGCTTGCAGCTGAAAGATGAAAGCATCCCCGAAAAGGCTGCCAATGCCAAATCAGACAAGGAGAAGCTTCATAGGAAGCTCATATTTGATGCTGTCAATGAAATCCTCATAGGGAAGTTGGCTTTGCTTAGTGTCTCGCCCGAACCATGGCTGAAGCCCGAGAAGCTAGCAAAGAAGACCCTCAATGCACAAAAGCTTCTCAAGGAATTGTGCTACGAGATCGAGCAGTTTCAGACGAAGAAACTAGAGTGCAACATAGAGGAGGAGGATGATTCTTTGAAGCCTATCTTATGGGAGGATGTGATGCTTCGGTCTGGGAGGTGGACAGACTTCTCCGATGAGATCTCCGGGGTAGTGTTAGACGTTGAGCGCTCGATATTTAAGGAATTGGTCGATGAGGTTGTTAGGGGAGAGGCAGCGAATTTGCGTGCCAAGCCAGGCAGGCGCAGGCAGCTCTTCTCAAAGTAGTGTTTTTCGCTATGAATTCTTTTCTTTTTTCTTTTCGCCACTTTGATGATTATCTCCGGCCTCCTTGTTATCATTTAATTGTTATTTTTCTGACAACAAAAAGGTTGTAATAATTTTCGTGGAAGAACTACAGTTTCTGTCCTGGATTTGTAAAGAAATTAACTTTGAAAATTTTTTTACAGAAGATATTCTCAACGATCAATATATATATATATATGAGAAACCATTTCTTCTGAGCTTTATCTTGCACTCTCTTCCAATGAGCTTTTTCTCTGATAACGTGAGAATAAAAATTAGATTGAACTTTAGATCAAACAATGCTTGGCTTGGCCAATTTTTTTTGCTAAAAAATCTCTTGAGGGCTGATATTTCTAGTGAAATTCGGGATTTTTCACTAAGTTTGCTTGTTTATTTTTATGCAATGTTTGGATATGGAGCTCCTCTTCAGTATACGAATTTCAATTCGTCAAGTGCATGTAAAAAACATGAAAATTTCGCATCATCTTAGACTTGCATGTGCACGTGATTCAGGAAAATCTTGTTAAACAAATTCGTGAAGACTAGCATTTTCCTTGTTGGATAACAAACCAATCACCTAGTTCATAGCTTGACACGTGTCCCTATTCCTTCTAGAACTTGAATGGATGAAAAATGATGTATTTTAACGTTCAAGATAAATTACAACAACCGACGAGGAGTTTAGTAAATCAATCACCAAGTTCAAAGCTTGACACTTGCCCTTTTTGGTCTAAGATTTGGATAGCAAGAGTGGAAAGAGTATTTATTAATTAAAAGAGATATTTGTTATATGTTTTTGAATTTGAGAATAAACCGATTTAAAATTTAAGGCACGTTACAATATCCAAAGTAGTTAAGTTACAAGGAGTTGAATAATCTTGAAGTCATATTTTAGTCATGGCCCAAAAAAAAAGATCCTTAAAGCACAAAACAATCAATTCTAGCACTCCAAAAAAAAAAAATGCAAAACAATCATATTTTGATTACCCATCAGTTGTGGAGTAGCTAATTGTATAGTAATAAAATGTAAAGTCAAACCATAATAACCAATTCAGCCTCCGTAGCATAGTGGTAGTGCGTTCGCTTCGTAAGCGAAAGGTCGCGAGTTCGATCCTCGCCGGGGGCTTCGTTGATATTTTGTTGTCGTTTCTTTCATCTCTTTTTCTTAACGATTTTTTGTTTTTCCTTTTTCTTTTTGAAACGACAACATTCCAAGATTATAGAACGCAATAAACTGGGGGAACAACGACAATTAAAATTGAGAATGACGACATTACTTAAAAGACAAATAAAAGAGAACGCCATAGGACTTTCAAACTGGTTGTCTCTAGAAACGTAGAAGGAAGGATAATGGAAATGAAACAGACACAGAGCAAGAAAATAAAGAAAAAACGCATAAAGAGAACAACATGAAACTAAGGCCCACTTATTCATACAAAAAACCTATAATTCTTTATGAAAAAACCTATTTATTTGTGTAATCTACTATAAATCAAATGATTTTGCATTAATGACATAACCCAACAAATGGTAGCCATATTACTTCTATAAACTAGTAGAAATAAAATCAAACATGTTTTTATGATAAAAACTAATTTATTATACGAAAGATTTTTTTGAGATGTTCTTTTTTTTATTTATTTTTATTTAACTTATTCTCATTAATGTGAAATTTGATTTAAGAAAGCATTCCCTTTTTTAGTTCGTTATGAAGATTTATACATTCTTTACAATAAATTAAAA
Organism: Ficus erecta; assembly: GCA_008635985.1. Classification (NCBI taxonomy): domain Eukaryota; kingdom Viridiplantae; phylum Streptophyta; class Magnoliopsida; order Rosales; family Moraceae; genus Ficus; species Ficus erecta. The sequence continues at coordinate 11,110 of BKCH01000126.1, read as the reverse complement.
AAAAATTCATATTTTCCTTTTATATCATTTCATTTAGCAATTCCATTAAATCAACTTTAACACTCTTTGGTGAACATCTTATATTCCATTTTTTTTTTTCTTTTTTGTAATTTCTTTATTTGTTATTCTCCATTTTTTATGAAAGGTAATATTGCATTTATAATAACTATTCTAGACATTTATGAAATTAAAGAAAAAATCGACTTATTTTAACACCTCCAATTTGGACATTTATGTAAATAACTCAAAAACGAACATCAAATCAAAACCGTAAAAAATTACAAAAAAAAAACACACATAAATTAATTTTTAATTTTAAAAAAGACCAATAAACTAGGGAAATGACAACAAGGGGGAAAAACTCCGTAAAAAAAAAAAAAAAAACAGAGAGAGAGAGAGAGAATAAAGTATTAATAACAAGAAGCTTTCATGTAAAACGTGAACGATAGTACAAATTAACATCAGAAAATAGTAGCAACAAAAACAAACAAAAAAAAAAAAACGACATCAATATTATGAAACACACCAAAGTGGCAGACAAATAAAACGACAACAAAGATTGGGTACGAGAACAAGCTTCAACCTGGATTACCAGTAGGAGCTGGAAATAATAATAAACGGGTTTAAACGACAACAAAATTTAAAACTAGCATGAGAAAAAAGGGAGACAAACCTGAAATCGGTAATTAAAATATGAACGACAACATAGACAGAGAACGACTCTAAAAATCAGCAGTGCAGAAGAAGAACACAATTTCAAACGACGTTTGGACTTAAAACGACAACAGATATTGAAAGCGACAATAAGTTGGTGAATAGAAGTGAAACAGGGAAAAAATAAAATGAAATCTTAAAAACGACAATTAAATGGAAAACCACGTGAAAGATACAAGCTAGTGATAAGAAAAGCGTGAAACAATAATCTGAGACTGCATAAACTAAACGACATCGAGATCATGAAACAACCCCAAACTGACAAACAAATAAATTTCCTAGACGACAAAATTTTTTAAAATGGTCAAAATTTCCATTTTTATGCAAATTCAAAATGAAGGTCCCTTCATATTTTAGGTACCAAACTAGTTAAAATGTGCTAATTTTCATAAAACTTCTAATTATTGTCTCTCATCATTTATATTTTTAAAAAATGAAACGTCAAATTTTATGAAAATACAAACTAGCAGGAAGAACATGAAAGAATAGTTAGAAAATAAATAAACATCTGAACGAACATCAAAATGATAGGAGTAGTGTTATCATTATTTTCTTATTAATTAAAATTTGTAGGCTTAAATTAAGCTTTTATATTTTAAATTTAGCTTCACACAAGTTCATTTAAGTGAAGAAAGTGATAAATTTACTGACAGTTTATAGCTCGGTGAGTAAAGTGAAAAAATAAAATATGTCCTTTCAAATTTAATGTCGCGTATATATTTCTGCTTGTGAACGTGACGGTATAATTTACAAACGTTTTAAATTTCAAAAAAGTGAATGATAATTTTTCAAGTTCAAAAGATATTTAAAAAGTTACAGTTCGGAAGGTTGTATAAGATTTTTTATCTTAAGAATAAACCAACAAATTGACGACAGGTAGAAAACGACAATTAAAAAAAGTCAACCACACTTCAATGCACGAGACAAATGGAAAGAGACAACGAAACAAGTTAAACAACTTAAAACGGCAACTGAGAACGATAAAATGGCAGTAACTTGTCGTTTCCAGTTTAATTATCGTTTTCATTTCTACCTTTGTTTTTCTGTAATTTGTAGTTTCAATGTCTTTTTCAATGCTTGGTATCATTTCCTTCCTTGTTGTCATTCATCAACTTATTTGTCGCTTTGAATGCTTGTTATATTTATTTTTAAAAAAAAAAAAAGAAAAGAAAGGAAAGGAAAGGAAAGGAAAGGAAACGAAGATCTTGCACAAATGAAAATAATAATAATAATAATAATAATAATAAAAATCTCAAGTAATCATGATATTTTAAAAAGTTAGAAAAACTGAGTAGACCACCGAATGAATAAAAGAATAACAACAGTAGGAAAAAAGAGAATTAAAGGATTGAGGAAAAAAAAGAATTAGTAGAGAACAAATTAGTACGAAGTCTATTAGCTAAGATTATTTAACCATAGTTACACATGCCTTCATCAACAATAAATTTTCGTGGAACACTATTTACTCTACATAACAAGTAATAATAATCTCTATGCTTTTTTTTTTTTTAATAAATAAACATTGTTAGTAAGTGTAATGACCCGACTTTTCAGACCGCTAACTAACTTACTTATTTTTAGTTAATATAGTCTTAACACTTGTTTATATTTGATTTCAAAAATACAAAACTTTTTTTTTTTTTGTTTTTTGTTATTTTTACCTTTTAAAACAAATCATACTTGTACTTAAAGAGTTTAATAAACTAACATTTTAACTGACAAAATTGAAGTTTATACTTAATAAATATCACATTAAAATTCATACTTGATAATATTTAAAAAGCTATAACATCATGTGAGTTAAATCGAAAGACCTTAAAATCTTTAAGTACTCCTACTATTTTATTAGTACCGGAATATTGAAAATATAGTTATAAAGATAGTCAATACAAAATAATTTAAAAAGTCTAATTGCGAAAATTAAATTTGTGATGGTATCTCACTCCTTTCTTTCATCGCTTCCGCACCGCTTCGTCTGTCCATAAAATATCTAAGTGACGGGCTGCTTACCCGCCGCGTTACCTACAACACGAACACACACGTATGAGTTTTCGCTCAGCAAGTACAAACTATATTTTACAAAACTTTTTCATAGATAATATAATCACACATCAACATGAATGTTAAAAAATACACACGATCTATATGTGTTCAATTATGCTTTATTATAAACATGTTTTATCTATTTAAGGGCTCTTGTGTCGTATCTATATGCGTGTAACCAATAGAGAGTTAGAGAAGCAACCCTCCAACAACCTCCAAAGTCATAACTTATAACTTTTGTTCTTATCATATCTTCTCAACTAATTGGAGGTTGGTACGACACTTTATCATATCTTTCATTAGTCTCATTCTTATTAATTATGATAATGTGTAGATTTATATGTCACTATGCATCTATCATTTTGACATAATTATCTGTGAGGCATCATGCTGATCATATTAGTGCAAGATAAATTATGCACGTCAGCTACTTAATCAAATTAATACATATAACTCGTATATTTATCACATCATCAAGGCAAATCATAGGAAACATAGAACATCAACAAATAAAACATTTTGTTCCATGCTATAGATGAGGTTTGTACTTACTTGTCTTATGTGCTTAAACTTCCGAAGTAATACTTCCTACTAAGCAAGTTTGGGTAATTATCCTGAGTTAACAATATCTCATTATTAGATAGAATTATAGTTATATTATTTTATCAATTTATTTATTTATTTTAATAGTTAAAGTGAACTTAATTTACTTGCATCATAACTAATCTTAATAATTTATTCATATTAATTATTAAGTGTTAAATAAATTTATGCTAATTATCATTTAATTAATTAATTTAATTGATTAATTGATTAATTAGATAATTATGTAGTACTTAATTATTAATTTTTTTAGTTGAGTAATTATAAATAAATTACAAAATTTTTATTGACTACATAATACTTATATCATTAGTAATTAATTATATTATTTAAATAATCTTTCTCATATATTAATTATCAATTATTAATTCTTATATTAATAATTAATAATTATATAACTCTAATAATTAATATTTAATTAATCTCTAATTAATCATCTATAATTATATTAATAATTAATGATTAATTAATCTCTAATTAACCATCTAATATTATAGTAATAATTTTATTAATGATTAATTAATTTATAATTAATCGTGTATTTTAATTATGTAGTTACTCAATATAATAATATTGCTTACATAACTAATTATCACTTATTAACTCTTATAATTAATTAATTCTTTTAATTAATTACTAATTAAATTTATTAACATAATCATACTTTCTTCTATTTTTGTTAATTTATATTTTATTAATTTATTTCTTAATTAATTAATCAATATACATCACCTTGGTGACTAAGAGTTACCTAAGTGTATACTTTTAAGTGTTTTTTTTTTAATGGAATATTGGGCTTCTAAGACCCATTTTCATTAGTTGTTCATATTAAATTGGACTTTGGTAGTTTCGTAGTGTATATCTAATAATCTTCTAGTTTACTCTGTCTTAGCTTATCTAAAAGCTTGTGATTCAACTTTATAATGTTAGGGTTTTTCACATTTAGTTGATCATACACTTAATGGCCAACTCATTTTATCAATAATTATGTATATATGTCATACTTACTCTTATGTCATAATTTAATGTTTAATCACTTTGTCAGCGTGAGATCTTAAATTGTAAGATTTACTAAAATATGTATATAATTCCGTTTTGGACACTTGATAACTTGTTAAAAAAATTAATGTATCTAGTTTCTGTCCTATAATTTAATTTTCCAAAATTTCAAGGATTTCAAACTTTAGTATGGACGTTTTCCTTAGTGTCCTATAGTAAAATATCAGTTTATCAGATTTCAATCTAATATGGTGTGATTTATTAAAAATTATGTACTTATTCGTTTTAAATGTATGATAGCTAATTTCAAAGATTAAGATGTCTATTTTACAACCATGTAGTTATTTTCTTAATTGTTTTGAGCTTTACATGCCGTTTAATGAGGTATTTTTACTGTTGATCTCATGTATATACCATATGCCCAGATTTGTGGTTAAACTTAAAAAAATCATGACAATTCACTCACAAGTTCAAATAAGGAAAAAGATATGTCATTAAAAGCTTATAATGTCTAGTTTAACAACATTAATAGTTTTGCAAAACATTATGGTTTACTAACTCAAAACATACAAACACGTGGCTGGTATAGGGTAATATCTCAGTTCGTAGTCTTAACTTGTAAAATTCACCAAAAATTACATATCTATCCATCTGAGGTGCATGATACCTTGTTGGAAAGATTAAAAAATATAGTTTTTCTTAAATATAACTCATAATCCAAAATTCTGAGCATAAGGGATTAAAATATCATAAAACCCGTGGCTAAATTGTACCCCAGAGGTTCTTTTTCTTTCCATTTTTGTGCCACAACTTCAAATGCGCATACATAAATAAACTAAGTGATTCCAAAACCTAAAATGAAACTCATTCTTTGTAGAATCTTACCACATTATTTTATTTTTCATACCATAGGTTCTAACTCATGCCATATTATCACAACAACCACAGGCTCTAACAATGTTTATAGATCTTACCAAAATGCTCTGTGGATTCTCTAAAACCTCGGACCTCCAATGTTTTTCTCAAAACCTTTTCCTAGATAAGAATAAGTCTAACATTAAGATTCTAACCACACAACATGCTTTAGTTCTCTAAAAATGACCAAAACACAAAGAGAGCCACTAGGTTACCTCTAGTAATATATCATCTAACTCCGCTTCACACTTCTTCAAGCTTAGTAATGGGGTTACTTGGAGCTTGAAAATGGAGGGGAATGGGTGTTAGATGGGTGTTGGAGATGAAGGGTAATGTTGGTGGTTTTTGGGGCTCAGTGGAGGCTAGAAGATGCTAGGTTTGATCTTAAATTTTGTGAGAATAAAGTGAGATGTTGGGAGCTTGTTTTCAATCAACATTTGCTTTAAATGAGCTGTAGTTTGAGGGGTAAAAATGAAAAATATTGGTTGATTCTCCCCTTGCATTGTTGCCACTTGAAGGAGGGGGTTGGTGTGAAAATTTTATTCAACAAAGTGGGAGACAAGTGGTCACTTTCACTTGTACATTCTTAGTGTCATATTGCCAAAACAAGCCATGCCATCTCTTACTTGAGGTTGCATGCATGCACCATCGCTTTCTTTTTTTCTCATTTGTTCAAATTTCTTTTTGCTTTTGAATACAACAATCTGAATCTCCCCCTTAATTTCTTATTTTTCTTTTTGTTTTTCTTTCTTCCAATTTTTCCACCATTGATCAAAAGTTGTCATCCTTATTCTCATCCATTTGATGTTCCACCATATCAATCATTGTCCTTAGCTCTCATTGGTCACTTAAAATCCAAAGCTTGGCCAATGATTTCTAATCTAATCACAATTTTTGATCAATCCTGCACCTTTGGATTTACTCCTAGTTAGTCTTAACCATTCATCTCATATCTATGTGATGCATTAATTTTCCCAATTAGACTCTCAATACTTAAATGTTGATATGCCCAAAATAGATACTAAGATCATCAAATTGGCCTACTAATAATAATTGGGTTTCTTTTTCCCAAAAATTAACATGTATCTTTCTAATACAATATAATAAATTTTCGTATAAACTTATATCTCGTTCGACCCATTTTTTATGTATCTATAATTTCTCAGTTAAATAGAGAAATTCAATTTTATTAGATTATCAACATCATCATAAGGATGATACATGTACAATCATTCATAACCTAGAAATTTGATCTCCAAAATTCATTAGAAGTCTATTATGAAGAAAATTCACGATTAAATAATAATAGTTTATGAAATCAAGTTTAGTAATTTCAAGGGCATCATGGTAAGTAATGAGAGAGCACAACTACAAGATATCCTAATTAAATTGACACTTACCTGTCCACATCATCCCTAAGCCCTTTGAAGGAACAAAGAGTAACAGCCAAAAACAGGACCAAAAGAGGATCATGAATCATTCTTAATTATGTAAAAAGAAAGTCTCCACCAAATCCCTATATTTAATCAGAGAAATAACTGAATCCGAAGTAAAAAAAGGACCAAACAAAAGTGCTTATTAGAAACTGTGGAAGAAGCCAATTGATCAGCTACACTGTTAGTCTCACGAAAATTACGAGAAGCTAAACTCGAATATCAAGAGAATCTGCATACTTAAGCGTCTAAAGCCAGCGACTTACGAATCTTCCAAGGTAAAACCCGAGATCTAGAACAATAAAGAGTGACCACATTACATGGAATAACATTCCATTCAAAGATTACGACACTGAAATTCTCAAGCTTTCTCGATAGTCAAAATATAACTCATCTTCAAAAGAAAAAGAAGTTTCCAAAAGTGTAAAAAAACAATCCTTAACAAAACCACGACAAGTCCTGAAAACAGCAATTCAGCCCAACCGGTCCTAATGCTACTCGTTGTAATTAACCTTAATCCAACTTGGAGGAATGTAGGGAGCCAATAGACTGGTATATATGATCAAAAGATCAAAAGATCCGTTTGGGAATTAAACATACTAATAGTTTGAATAGATATGTCTCTAAATAGCCGCCCAAACAAAAGCGTTAATTAGCTGAAGTGACTAGCATAAAAGAATTATTAGTGCTTTTATGATCCTAGCCAACCAAATCATCTAACCAAGTTTTCCTGGGACTTTGACGTCTAAATTTCTTAGGGATCTCATTTGGTTTATCCAATTTCATCTTATCAATCATATATAAATATATATATATATATATGTTTGTATGTGTGTGTGTGTATATATATATGTGAGTGAGAACTCATGTACACATACACGAAGGTAGAGTATGATTGGTTAGAAAACATTATGATTGTCACACATTGTCCATATGAAATAAAATTGATTTTTTTTTTGCTCGTATACTATAAGGGCATACAGAAAAGCTTAGAGGCACGTACGATTGCTTTTCCCTAAATAAAGCGTCATCTTGTAATTACTAGAATGACATTCTTCAAGAAGAAGAAATTAAGAAAGGAAGGAAAGGGACAGATAAGAATATAGAAAAGACAAGAAATATTATCATTATCTATAAGTAGATATATATTAACTCTAAAATAATGTTTGCATGGAAATAAGTTTTGCTCTTTCTGCCTTTACTATAAAAATGTTATTTTGCTCTTTGATTGTTTTGCATTTTGATCAATTTGAAACTGATCTAGTTTCCTCATGAAATCAGTATCTTATAGCATCATGACTTTAAGTTATAAACCAATCCCAATAAATTTCAGTACACATGCTATAGCTAGACCAACAAATTGAAAATAAATAAAAATTGGGATTAAATCAAAGGTGGTCCTATATATTCTCATCTACAGTGGGCATGTATAGCATTATTGGACCACAAATTCCATAAATCTCAGTAGGAGTTCCTATCAGCGGCACGCCTACACAACACATTCCATTATTCCCTTTGTATATATTTTCAATACACACACACACACACACACACACATATATATATATTTATTACTCCAAAAGAAAGTAAAAATAAAAATAGAAATAGAAATTTAATGCCATTATCATCATTTGCAGGCCATGTTAAAACACTATCCATTCACTTATGGCATTATTTTCACCTCATCATGAATTCTTTCAATTCTTATATGTGTATATATATATCTATGTATATGTATGTATATATGAGGACCACACCAGCTATAGTCAGCAAATTAGAAGTCTTTTTTTCTCTTTTGATGCCACACTTTTAAGGGGGTCCAACTTGCAATAACAACAGAACTGGGGTAGGCTGTCCCGTCCTTTAATGTTTTTCTTGGATCCTGTGACATAATGCTGATCATCCTCAGAGCTACATTCAGACTACTAGTACTCATCCACATCTCTCTCTCTCTCTCTCTCTCTACAAGATCCCTTGTGTTCCTTCCTTTTCATTTAAGAAGAATTGCAGAGAGAGAGAGAGAGAGAAACTCTTTGTTTCCCGCCCACTCTTATGTGTGAAAAGTCTTCCCATGCTCAGGACATATAAATATATATATATATATATATGCTGTGTGTGAACATGGGGATAAGGAAAATGAAAAGCTTTTGAGCTTGCTTGCTATCTACTTCTTCTTTTATGTATATGTGTAGTTTGTGTGTGTGTGTACATATATATATATATATATATATGTATGTGTATATATAGGTGCAAAAACCTAACAAATGCTTGGAACAAAACAAAAGAAAACAACATAGGAATGATGTACAGTTCTTTTGCCTTTGATTGCTTTATATGGTTTAGTAGTACTTGTTGGGTATTATGGATATAATTAATTAGTTGGGGTAAAGATTAAAAGAAGTGGAAATTAATTTCTAATTAGATAATTAAATCTCCTATATATTCTCCTATTTAGAGGGTACTTTGCATGCTGAAGAGAGAGAGATTGAGAGAGAGAGAGAGAGAGAACAAACCCTAGTGCTCCAATTAGTTGAATTTACATGCCCCACACAGGATCCTAAAGCTACGGTAAAATTGTCTCAGATTTAATTGCTTACCTTCCAAGTTCACATGCATTTTATCAGTAGGTTTTAAATGGTTAACATTATATAGGAATGCTACAAATTGAAATTTAAAAGGACAAACAAGATGTCATTGTTGCAAAAGAGCATCTATTCTTGAACTAAAATCAAATTTTGGCATTTGGATAGGAAAATCACTCTGTAATGTAATGTTATTATCTATGCAAAACTATACAATAGAACAAATTTAAGTATTTGATTGCTATCGATTAATATCTTAACTTTTTTATTTGATGTTGTCAATTTGAGATTATTTGAATACTAAAAGTTTACTTTTTATACTGGACAGGTGTGAAGATATTAGGAATAAGTCCCACCAACAATTTAGATTATAAGCTTTCTTTTAAGCTTAAGCCATGCAACAAATTATTGAAAAAGAACAAAATAGAAAAAGTCAAGCCAACGTATTAATGTACTTTTTCCCTTGTTTTAGTGAAGTCAATTATCATGCACTATTGATCGATCAGGAACCTCATAATTATATACATACATATATATATATATATATATATATCCACGCTAAATACGGTCTTAATTTTACGTTGGTATAAGCCCATATTTATCTCGAAATTATAATAACTACAACAAAAGCAGTGATAGCGGTTTTACCAAAACAAGATGAATTCCGGACATGACTTTTTCGAGAAATTAATTACTCCTATCTATATATATATATATCATGTGAGTACCTTAGGTTTATAAATTAGTAGTTATAAATCACTGTAACAGTAGATTTTATTCTCCAACTTTTGACAAACTGTTTTATCGATCTTTTCTTCTTCTTCTTCTTCTTCTTTTTTAAATGTATGTATTTGTAATGATTACACACATATATATATGTACACTTATTATTTAGTATCATTTGAACTTAGAACTCAATACATTATAAAAATCTCACACATCTATGAAACACCAATAGAGGGTATATATTTATATGTATATATATATGTATGAGCTCCCTTTACTTGAGTGCCTGCATGCAACTGCGTACTTATCTTGTCATCAAATAGAGTTCAACTTCATGAACTTTATACCATTTTATTCCCTTCTAATTAACCCGCGGGTTACACAAATAGATGTAATCATCCCCTATAGGTTTGATACCAATTTAGTATAAGCTCACTCTTTCTTTAAAATTAATAAATAATAGATATATCAAGATGTCCTATGTAGGTCGGCACTCTTTTAGCACCTCATGATCATTTTCCTAAATATTATAAACTCACAATCATGTTATAGCATTCATGTTTTTCTTTTTCTTTTTTTCCTTTTATTTTTAGTATTCTGTACAATAATCAAGCAAAAAGACATGATGAGGTGCTAAAAAGTTTAGGTCCTTTACCTTTTAACGCATCATATTTGAAAATTACTTTCAAGAAAAATGTTTAGACTCATCCTAACTGCTTTCAAGCTAATCTTAGGAGTTTTATTAGGCTTTTAGCTCGGTTCTTCTTTTGGTATTTATTTTTCCCCATAGGAGAACTATTTTGTATTATTTAATTTTGTTCGCTAGCTACTAATAAAAGTTAGTGGAATGAGAAGGTAAAGAAATTGTTAAAGAGTACTGACCAAATTAGTCGGGACGTCTGAGTGCATGTATTGATTTTCTATTACCACTGTTTACTTAAAAGAAGAACAAAAAAAAAAAAAAAAGAGCAAAAACACATGGCCGATGATTAGTACTAGATTTTTGTGGATCGACCTTTGACTTATCTCCAACCATTTTTGTTAATATATAATTTGCAATCACACAAAGTACAATGTAATTGTTCAACTACTTCA